>CAODLS010732593.1:0-15997 GCA_948243855.1 Flueggea neowawraea
AAGTTCATTCAGTTTCTTCTTGTATTGCTCTAATGTTGCTTCAAATGAAGCTACTCGAAGTTGTGGACCGAAAGGGTTATGCTGTAACGTCATTATAAGCAAATTTAATGCAGCTTTTCTGACCATTGCTGTTTTATCCTCTAGTCGCCCAGCGGCAATTCCCGCAACCTCATTCCACAAACCAATTGAAACAGAATGCTCTTCACATAATTCAGCCCAAACCTGAAGAACTCGACTCCTAGTATACGCAGACACATCTCGGCATCGTTCAAGCAAGATTTCCAGCATGGCTTGCTTAGTCCGGAGACGAACAGATTTTGAACTCACATCTCCTTCAACATCATTAAATGCCTTAGTTACCAACTTACCCAACATACCAACAAGAGCATTACGTATCTCGTACGATTCCCCTCCAAAGTGTGGAACCAAGAGTCCAACATTGGTCGAAATCAACTTGGGTATCTGGTCAGCAAGCTCTACCAGAAAACGTCCTATATTTTCAGCTCCAACAGTATCTTTCACATAAGTTTTTGGGTTGGTCCTACCTATTTCTCTTATAAGAGTACTAGCAAGGGTTCCATCAGCACACCTTTTCTGAGCCCCAGCAACTGCATGAGCAATGCGTGTAACAGAAAAATCATATTTATGAAGTATGTGCATGATCGAAGCACATGATTGTGTTGTGTAGTGGTATTTTGTGGCACAGGCCCCAACTATACCACAGAGGGCGTCCTTTGTTTCCGAGTCTTTCAAAAGCATTGCATTCTCAAACATAGAAAAAGCATTTCTGCAGCAAAAGAAACACAAATCAGAGTAATTTAAACTTAAAGTAGAATACAATCAACAAAAAAAGATGAACTACTTAAATTATTTCGCCTACTTCACAATGAATGAAAGATAATTTTCGTCCAAGTCAGGTGATCCGAAGAGCAACGAGAGGTTGATCTCTAGGGAATTCGCAATTGTATTGAGTATCCGGCCCCTTTGTGGCTCCCAGTTCCATGAGTGTATTGGCTGTTTCTTCCAGCTACTTCCTGTCGGCTAAACCAATGGCCAGAAAACTTCTTTACTGACAGCTTTACGGGCAAGTTCTTTAACTAACAGCTTTATGGGCAACATCATAGGTAAAACACAGAAAATAGCTGCAAAGTGTTCATTTTAAAAACAAACCAGGTATATTTACCTTCACATTGTTATTGCCATTAGTGTTGGACTCCTCCGCAAGAACAATAGAAATGAGGAAGAAGGTGTAAACTTTGAAAGCGTTCCTATGAGACATGACCCTATCAAGCACTGGTGTATCATCATCCTGACCTTGATTAACCCTTGAGAGTGAGTCCACATTTGGCAATAGGACGCTGAGATTTTATCGAAGACTCTCCACAAGATTAAGTTTACAAGAAGGAGGGAGAATAGAGAATGCCCGGACCAACGAGTATACACGATCAAACGCATCTTGCTCTTCAATGCAGACTGTCACTTTATCAGATAGATCAAATGATACACCTGCAAAGGAATTGCATCGCGGGAAAAGAAAAATCCACACACACATTAACTCACATATCATTAACAACTACCAGCTCTTTCAAATTAAATAAATCAATAAACAAATAAATAAAATAAGCACATCATCACGTTGATAATAATTTCAATTGAATCAGAAACCAGTTAGTCAAAATCCACCCATTCTTCATATTTCCATCTCTAAATTTCTGAATTTGGATTTTTATAGGAATAAGCACTTGAGCGGAATTCCAGTAACAGCGGACTTGCTCGTAATTACTCACTCCCAAATTCACATAAAAAGATGACAAATTCAATCAAATCAGCTATAAAGAATTACGAATTAAAAAAAATAAACTCCACCAATATATTACAACTTCTTTCACTTATCTTTCAATTTCAACTCACTCAAATTTCAGTTTCCTACGCTTTCTCGACAACCAAACCACAATTCACACCAACGGAAAGAAATTTAATAACAATTTGAAGACAAACAGGCGACATAAAAGGAAATTAATGAACTGCGAGGGATAGAGAGGGGAAAATGACCTTTGACGAACTCTTCGAGGTCGGAAGAGCGGAGAGAAGAAACTTCGAGTGGGGACTGAACGCACAGACGGTTGTCGTTTTGTTCGTCCTCGAGAGATCGTAGGGTATGTGGGAAGATGAAGTGGCGAGCCATTCCGAAGAGCGGACGTGGGGGAGAGGAGAGAGATTTTCTGGTGTTTTTTCAGGCAAGAACGACCCAAAATTAAAAAATGCGACCAAAGTTTGGAGCGGGAATACACTCTGTTGATTACGTATGCCCGTACACTGCTCCCTTCTCTCCAGTGTGAGCGCCTGTGAGCAAAGAGCAGTGTCACTGTACGGGAGCATAAAATAATTTTCGTTGAAAATTTAAGAAGCTTTTTAGTTAATTTTTTTTCACTATTTTCTAATAAAATAAAAAATTTGTTCAATAAAAAAAATGTTTATAAAAAAATTAAGAAGATGATTAATTAAAAAAATTATTTATTTTTTAAAGAATTAAAAATAAAAATAAAAAATTTGTTTATGAAAAATTAAAATTTTCTATTATTTTCTATTTTATTTTAGAAAATAAAAATAAGATATAAAACATAAAATTATTTCTCAACTAAACATAGTCTAAAATTTTGATTTTGATCATATTGGTCCAATAGGGGACTAAAATTATTTTTTTTTGAAATTAGCAAGTTCATATTCATTGATCGAAAGCATATTCCTCTAAACCGAAACAATGAAATCTGGGAAAAAAAGTATTAGGCATCAGTTGATAACTCACGAATTGGGCCTGGAATTGAGAAATCGAAACCCAATCAATTGTAATTCTGTGGTTTGGATAACCAACAGAATTAGTAATTATAATTCTACAATTAATTCTTTAAAATTATAATTTGGCATACTCCAATTCTTAACGCTTCCTCTAAAAATTGTCAATTCTAATTTTCTCTCTCTCCCTCCCTCTCTCTTCCCCAATTCTCTCTCCCCCTCTTTCTCTTTCCCTCTCCCTCTCCCTATCTCTTTGTCCTTTCTCTCCCCCCTCTCACTCCCTCTCTCCTTCCCTCTCTCTCTTTCTCTCCCCCTCCATCCCTCTCTCACTTCCTCTAAAAAATATTTAATTATTTAATATTAAATTCATATAATAATTAAACATTTAATCTATATTATATAATTATTTGAATAATTAATTCTAATTTTGATCATATCTTAATTTTGATTTAATTCTAATTCTGTATGTTATCCAAACATCAGAATTTTAATTTTGATTTGATTCCATTTTTTTGTGTAAAATGTTATCCAAACATAAGAATTCTAATTCAATTTTAATTCTATTCCAATTCTAATTCTACAAGCTAAACAAATCCCCTTAAGGGTTGATTTAATTTTTTGTTTTGGGTATTGAGCATCTCGTTTTAACTATCAAGTACTCGTAGTTTTTGAGTTGTGTGTTACGCTGACATTTGGCCACATCATCTTCCGATATCGCTCTATCTCTATCTACTTTGCATACAAATTAGCAATCAAACTTTAAAGTTGAATGGGTTTTGTAAAACTAAATTTTCTTTAATGACTTTGTATGCAGCAATGAAATTAATCACTAAGGGATGTTTATATAAAGTTTTGGACGAAACCTTAGTGCGTAGGTACACTTAGTACGAAAGTAATGGCAGCACCAGAGACTGATGGTGTGATTCTCTCACACTATATCGCAAGTATACGAGTCATTCAAGTAAATATAATGGACAACGAGTTCGAGGATGTCGATCCCACAAAGAATTGCAAACTACTAGTACCAGTTTAACACCTATTGTTTATCCAACGCAAAATGAGTGATTCAGGGAACAATTAAAGATAAAAACAAGTAAATCATTTTTTTTTGAAAAGAAGTAAATCAAATTAAACTAGGCAAAGCAATGAAACACAATAGCACACAAGGAACCTAAGGGACAATTTATTGAACACCTAGTGTGCACTGTTAGAATCTGTGGATGTGGCCCATGGAATAATAGATTTATTTGGTTTAATAAGTGCTAAAATTCTATTAGTTGTAGAAGAGATATTATTTAGAATTTTATTGAATTAATAAGTTATGTTGATGGATCGTGACCTAAACCTATTAAGAAACCTTAAACTGGTCATCTCTCTACCGATAAAAGAGACAATTATTCTCTATCAAATTAATTGTACGTACGATACCCTAAAGAAGCAAGCAGAGAGAAATACAGTTTAATTTTGTTCTTGTTTGTTATCATTTGTTCGGATTCAATTCTAACCAGGGAGCAATGTACTTTTTCACTTTTAATTATGTGTTCTGTGAAAATTATAGGGTTTTAAGATCTTAGACATTATACTTGATATAATATTATAATTAATGTAATTGCAATTAAGTTTTTCATGTAGTATTAGAGCCTAGGTTTACAACTTTGTAATTTTCCAATGAAGATTTAATAGATGATTTTGACGACTGCGACTTGATTAAATCCGTAACTATGCTTCTGTAACATGTTTTCAAGGTCTCGGCAAATTAAGAATTTAAGTTATTATTCTGTTATGTAATAGCCGCATTATCTGGTGTTATTAATTTGATTCGCACGGGTTGTTGAATTCATCGGATTTCGACGCCCGGTGCCTTATGTATCTTTATTGATTTTCATATACATTCTATGTGTTTTCGAATTCAGTACATTAGGGTTCTATGATTGGCGTTTTGTCTTTTCTGAATTTTATTAATGAGGGCTTTACTTGATTACTACGAATCTGATTGTGAGATTGTTTAATGTTTTCCTAAATAACGACTAATGATTTCATTCATGTTATTATCTCATGAATTTTGTCATTGCCTGGGCTGTGAATTGTTGTGGGAACTGGACTATTATGAATTAAAAGCAATCAGAAACCAAATATTAAAGTAAGCTATATATTGGAACCAAAAATTATGTTTGCTTTGGATGTGATGCGGCTATCATAAATTGGAACTAAAACAGACTTGATTCTCTGATAGATTATTTTCTTCGGCTTTGATAGTATAATACGACTGAGGTCTACTGCTTGAGCACTGTATTGGTGTGAATTAAGTGTTTAGTATGCTATTGATTTTACTATGAGTTATATGTTTGGTTGTTGTATGTATTATGACCTGTATGATATAATATTATGAATCGTTTTACTGTTCATCACATAAATATATTAAAGTTTATTATTTAATTTGATGTTCATATTAAAGGCAAATTTGTTAGTCACCAAATTGGACAAATTAGAAAGTGTTTATGAATATCAAATTAAATATATTTCAGTTACTCAGGATTATGTGATACTAATAGATGTAATACGTAGTGATTATACCAAAATTCATGTTTATAAAATATTTAAATTATCTGAAGGTGATCAGTTCATTTTATATTTATGAACATAATTGTGTTTAATTAATATGATTGTTTAGATGTGTTTAGTATATCCAAAGATAGCAAGCATGCCTAAGTAGAGTATATATAATTACCAATTATGTTATTATTAAGCATCAATTATAGCTATTTGTATGTTATTTATTCGCCCAAAGGAGAACTTTCAATATACATGAATTGTTAAATGATGTTTGAATCTATATTAATGATAAACATTTGATGTTTTGTAGTATCTGATTTTGTTGCTCTTCATTTGCAAGCTATGTCTATGATTAAGTTTAATGAGCTTAATTTCACAGAATGGTCCGAACAAATTTAGTTTCACTTAAGTGTCATGAATCTTGATTTGACACTTGTGACTAAAAAGTCTGTTGCCCTTACTACCAATAGTAGCGTCGATGAACGATCTTTCCATGATGCTACGGAAAGATCAAATAGACTAAGCTAAATGTTTATGCGAATGACTATAGCTAGTAACATTAAGCTATTCCCAATACTGAAAATGCTAGGGAATTCTTAAAGTTCGTGGATAACACCTCTAAGTCTGAAAGTGCTGATAAGTCGCATGTTGGAACATTAATGGCAATGTTAACCACCATTAACTTTGATGGTTCTCGTTTCCTGCATGAACATGTGACTGAAATGATCAATACAACAACAAAATTGAAGTCCATGAGAATGGAAGTAGGTGAAAAGTTACTTGTGCAGTTTATCATAAACTCATTACCTTCTAAATCTGGACCATTCCAAATGAGTTATAATACTATAAACGATGAATGGAGTGTGAATGAATTACACAATATGCTTATTTAGGAGGAAACAAGACTTAAGAAACAAGATATCCACTATATCAATCTCGTGGGGCAGAAAGGAGTTGTCAAGAAGCCTAATAAGTAGAAAAACAAGGGTCTCCAAAATCTGTATAATGTTAATGGGACATCTAATTCAATCCAAAAAAGGAACCAAAAGGAGTGAAGTTTCATTTCTGTAAAAAATTTGGACACTTTCAGAAAGATTGCCAAAGACAAAAGGCATGGTTCAAAAAGAAAGGTAAGCGTAGTGTTTTTGTATGTTTCGAATCAAATTTGGCAGAAGTTCCTTCTAATACGTGGTGGATTGATTCTGGATGTACCACTCATGTTACTAATGTGATGCAGGGATTCCATATGACCCAAACCATAAAGCACAATAAAAAGTTTGTATTTATGGGAAATCGAGTCAAAGCTCCAGTTGAAACTATTGAAACCTACCGTTTGATTTTAGATACTGGAAACCACTTGGACTTGTTTCAAACTCTTTATATTCCTTTCATTTCCCAAAATTTAGTTTCTTTGTCTAAACTTGATCCAGCTAAATATTTTTTTTTAAATTTGGGAAAGGATACTTTAGTTTGTTTAAACACAATTCTTTTATTGGTTTTGGTGTTCTTTGTGATGGGTTGTATAAACTAAAGCTTGACAATCTTTTATTTGAATCCTTGTTAACCTTGCATCACAGTATTGGAAGGAAGCATCGTTTAGGAAATGAAAGTTTAGCATACTTGTGGCATAAGCGATTGGGTCACATATTTAAAGAAAGAATGATGAGTTTAGTAAGAATGAAATCCTTCCAAATTTGGACTTTACTGACCTTAGGATTTGTGTGGATTGTATTAAAAGAAAACACAGAAAACACACAAATAAGAAAGTTGCCACAAAAAGCACACAACTCTTTGAAATAATACACACAGATATTTGTGGGCCTTTCGATGTTTCATCATTTAATGGAAAAAAATATTTCATCACCTTTATTGATGATTTTTTACATTATATTTGTTGCATGAAAAATCTCAATCGGTAAATGCTTTAGAGGTGTGTATCAACGAGGTTGAAAGACAATTAGATAGAAAGGTGAAAATTGTCAGGTCTGACAAGGGTGGTGAGTATTATGGAAAATATAATGAAACTAGCCAAATCCCTGGTCCATTCGCTAAGTTCTTTAAAAGTTGTGGCATATGTGCTCGATACACAATGCCAGGAACACTACAACAAAATGGTGTTGCAGAAAGGCATAATCATACCTTAATGGACATAGTTAGGAGTATGTTAAGTAATTCTTCTTTACCCTTATCATTGTGGATGTATGCATTAAGAACTATTATGTATTTGTTAAATCTAGTAAGGCAGTTCCAAAGACTCCTTTTGATCTGTGGACTGGAAGGAAACCTAGCTTAAGCCACATGCATGTTTGGTGTTGCCTGATAGAAATAAGAATTTACAATCCACATTAGAGGAAATTGGATTCAAGGACAACTAGTGATTTTTTCATTGGTTATCTAGAAAAGTCTAAAGGGTATAGATTTTATTGTCCTAACCATAGCACGAGAATTGTTGAAATTGGAAATGCCAGGTTCATTGAAAATGGAAAAATCAGTGGGAATATTATGGAACCACGTAAAATAGAAATTTAAGAAGTTAAAGTGAAAATCCCTTTGCCTATAACTTCTTCACAAGTTTTGGTTCCTACACATTTTGGGTTTGATAATGTGCAAAACCAACATATGAATGATGATGCGCCACATAATGAAGCCATTAACAATGACCCTGAAATGAATGAACCACAAGGAGTAGCATTAAGAAGATCTCAAAGAGAAAGAATTATTTCGAACGATTATTTGGTTTATCTGCAAGAGTTAGAAAATGACTTAAGTATAGATAATGATCCAGTTTCGTTTTCATAGGCCATGGAAAGTGAAAATTTTGTGGAATGGTTCGATGCCATGAAAGATGAATTAAAATCCATAGAAACTAATGGAGTCCGAGAACTCATTGAATTGCCTGAAGGTTGTAAAACAGTAAGTTGTAAATGGATTTTTGTAACTAAACGTGACGCAAAAGGAAAAATCACAAGATGTAAGTCTAGACCTATTGCCAAAGGTTTCACTCAAAAGGATGGTATTGACTATAATGAGACCTTTTCACCAATTTCTAAAAGGACTCACTCAAAATTGTTATGACATTGGTAGCTCATTATGATTTAGAGCTCCATCAAATGGATGTGAAAACTGCCTTTCTGAATGGAGACTTAGAAGAAGAAATTTACATGGACCAACCAGAAGGGTTTTTGGTGGAAGGAAAGGAACACATGGTGTGTAAACTTAAGAAGTCAATATATGGACTAAAGCAAGCTTTCAGACTACGGTATTTTAAGTTCAATAATACCATTACTTCTTTTAGATTTAAGAAAAACAAGTTAATAGATGTATATATCTAAAGGTACGTGGGAGAAAGTTTTTAATTTTAGTTCTATATGTTGACTGATATATCTAAATTGTACATCATAATTCAAGCACAAAAGTATAGCATTTTTACCCTTAGTGTACTTGATTATTGGCGAATTTTCACACTTTTTGTGTTTTTTGTAGGGTGATGAGGAATGCATGAAATGAGATGAAAAAGATATGAAAAAGGCATGGAAAATATGTTTTTGAATTTGGAAGATCAATGGAAGAAAGTATGACAAAAACTGGCTCAAAGGGTGCGAAATTCGTGTCACGCGAATCGTCGTTGGAGGACCAAACCATGGTGACGACCGTGACCAGAGGGCCATCATGGCTGTGAACCCAAACAAAAGGCCATCACTATCGTGACCACCAATAATCATGGCAGTGACCACCCTAGAACATGAAAAAATTGCATGGTAGTTTTGGGTAAAAAAGAGGGACAAAAAGTGGACTTTCAAGGGCATTTTTGGCATCACATTTGCTAGGGTTTTATGTACATGTGAGGGGTATAAATACACTTTTAACAACACTTCTAAACATCTTTCATTCATTGAAAGAACACATTTTTCTCTCTTTTATTTTGGCAAGAACTAGTTAGGTTTTTATAGAAGGAAAAGGAAAATGAGCTTGAAGAGCATGGATTTCTCTTGAAGGCTACCTAGAGAGTCTTTCTCTACATCCGTTTTTCTCATTTATCTCTTATATTTATTAGTTGTTATCATGATTTATGTTGAACTTCATTGTCCTATTTTATTATACATAATCATCATATCTTAAATATTTTATTAGGACTTAGAGATGTAGACCTTGATCTCTATTTTGTTTATATTTATGAATGTGTATTGTCCTTGAATGTCATATTTTTAGTATTTGTTGGATTTGATTTAATGACATGTTTTATTGACTATTGTTGTGTTTGACCATCATAACGATAGTTTTGACAAGTCTAGTTGAATGATCGATGGAAGAAGACTAGGTGAGGTCAACATTCATTAAATTTTCAAGGTTATGGAATAGACATATTCATGCCTACAAGGTGTTCGATGAAATTTTCAAGAGAATATAATGAGTCTAGTTTAGTTAGGTGAGGCCAAAAGAACTCTCCTAATAAATGTAGATACAACTTACATGAACTCGGGAGAGATTTTAAGTGATTATCGCGAGAGAACACTCAATATCACATAACCCATCCATGAATGTAGTAAATAGGAGTCTTGGTTGAATCTCAAAAGTCCTAATGCTTGTTTTATTACTTGTCATCCTTATGTTTATCTTATTATTGTTTCTTTAATTTTGTATTTCCTTTTATTCTAAAATACAAAAATCAACTCTTTGCATTTTATTTTCTTTTAAGAATCGATCACATTTAGTCCCATTCTTGTGGGTTTAACACTCTAGGAATTCTCCTAATGTTTTTATTCCTACATTGACTATCGTGTGCTTACAATAGACCCGATGGATTTTTTGGCGGCATTGCCGAGGACAGCATTGCTAGTTGTGATCTTTTATTTCCTTTTATTTTTATTTTGCTTAATTTTTGTTTCCTTTGTATCTTCAGGTGATATATGCATTTGAGGCGATCTCGGAGCTTGAAAAATGTCAAACTCGTTCCATTAAATTCGAAGATTGAAAGGTTGTATAGAGAAATCCGAGCCAATAAAAGAAGAGAAAGAATGTTAGAAAATCTAAGGCCTAGGGTGGATCATGACAATACGGCAAAGAATGGAGTAATTGTTGGGCGAGGGCATTGGCAACCAAATGCTGGTGCATGTGAGCTTAAGGGAGATTCAAAGGTCGATAATTAGTGCATCACCATCACACATTCGATTGAGTCAAGTAGCTCGAAACTATGAATTGAAGAATATTAATTTTGACATGTTGCCTTCCTTTCATGGTTTTCCATGCGAAAATGCACTCACTTTCTTGTGGAGTTCTACACAACTATTCAAACCTTTCCATTACATGGTTTGACGGATGAAGAGCTTAGGATGGGATGCTTTCCATAAACCTTAAAAGATCGGGCTAAGATGTGGTTGATAAATCTTTCGAAAAGTTCATTAGGAACATGGGACGAAGTTTATGAAAAATTCATGATAAAATATTATTTACCCCAAAAGATGGTGGAATTGCACAACAAAATTTGTTCTTTGCAAATGGAGGGAGAATCATTTCATAAGCAAGTGTCAATGTCCCCACCACCAATTTTCATTAGCGTTGCTCACTCAATTCTTTTATGATGGTTTGACTATGCATGGACACTTGCTTATTGACAACATGGCATGAGGTTACTTTGGTGATAAAATGGGGAAAAAGGTTTATGACATATTTGAGATGCTTGCCATCAACTCTCAACAAAACGCGGTGAGAGGAAGAAGAGCGGGCATTCATGAGGTAAATACTTCTTCTTCCGACTTGGCTTCTCAAGTTGCTAAAATGTCTAAAAAGATGAATATGTTGATCAATAGGGGAGCCATGGCTAGAGAATAATGCCCTTTTTATGACGTAATAGGACATAATGATACCAATTGTGGGATGGCCTAAGGAGTGGGTGCTGAACTTAAAGAAGTGAACTATATGGGAGGTTTTGATAAGCCACAACTGAGGAATGATCCTTTCTCACACACTTATAATCCGGGATGGCGCAACCACCCTAACCTTTTTTGGAAGGATCAAGGTGCGAATCAAGTTGGACCAATAGGACATCAAAGCTTCCAATCTAAGCCATCACTTTATCCACTACAACAACCCCATACATCACCCCTATAAAATAATCAAGACAACAAGCCATCTATGGAGGACCTTCTTATGTAACTCATGTCAAAAATAAAGGCTAGAGATACCAAGTCGGTCAAATTGCAAAGATGGTCATCGAAAGAGAAAAGGGCAAGCCACCAAGTACCTCCAAAGTCAACCCAAAGGAAATTCTAATGGCCATTTCAATGTTAAGTGTGGGGGAGCTTGAAGAGGAAAGGGAAGAAGAGCACACAAACAAAGAAAAGAGGAAGAAGCAAATGGAGGAAGAACCCAAGCACGAAATAGAGGTTAGAAGTACAAAGTGCAACACAAAGGTATCTTATTTCATCAAAAAGATGAGGTAAAACCATATGTCCCTCCTATTCCATTTCCAAAATGATTGAAAGCTCAAAAGGTGGATGGCAATTTCCTTAAGTTTTTGGAAATGTTTAAAAAGTTATAAATGAACATTCTATTCATTGAGGTCATTGCACATATGCCTCATTATGCCAAATTCTTAAAAGAAATTGTCTCCAATAAGAAAAAATTAAAGGAGTATGCCACAGTGGCCTTAACCAAGGAATGCAGTACTATAATTCAAAACAAGCTTCCTCCAAAGCTCAAGGATCCGGGAAGCTTCACCATTCCATGTTCTATTAGCAATGTGGACATCAAGAGGTCGTTGTGTGATTTGGGAGCTGGAGTCAACCTTATGCCTTATTGAATTTTCAATTAGCTCGGGATTGGTGAACTTATACCAACAACGGTTTCACTCTAACTTGCTGACCATTCCATCAAATACCCTCTAGGCTTCGTGGAAAACGTGCTGGTAAAAATTGGTAAGTTTTATTTTCCTACTGACTTTTATGTGCTCTAAATGGATGATGCTTTTAAACCCCTTTTTATTCTTGGCAGACCATTCTTAGCAATGTGGGGAGCGTTAATTGATGTTGGTAAGGGAAATTTGACATTTAGAGTTGAGAGTGAAACTCAATATTTTCGTGTTTTTAGCAATTCAAATGTGGTTTCAATTGATGATTTTGAAATGAGGCCAAAACTGTTGAATCTTGTTGTATGTTGGCTTTAAACCCCACATCAAAAGAACCCATTAAAAAATCGAGAGAACAATCCATAGAGCCTAATCAAGAAAAGAAACCAAATGCAAAGAAAACAAATGATTCTGAAAGGGTTTTGAGCGTTGAAGAGAAAACAGAGAGAGAATGTGAGGATTTTTCTTTGAAGGGTGATTTTTTATAGGTAAAAAAATTTATATTTTCTACCCAAAAATCACATTCTTTGGAACCTGAAAATTGCATGGTGTGCTCCATTTGTGATTTCAAAATTTATTCATGTGGTGTTATACATATATTATTTAATGATCATAAACCACTCAAAGTTCATGAAAAAATATTGAAATCATGCATGACACTCACCATAAGGACTATTAGCACCCTAAAGAGATCCAATGCATACGTCCGAAATGACGTTAAACAAATTTTGGTCCGCAATGATGTTAAACTAAGTTTATCCTTTATTTATTGCACTTGCATGCATATTTGCATTATAGTTTAGAAGCATATATATTTTAGTCATTTTCTATTTTCTTTTAAGCTTGGTGAAAAGGAGTAATCGCCCATTTACGTGATCATATTTATGCACTTGTTTCTGCTAACGTTTCATGTTTCAATGCCTAAAAGTTGGAGTCGTGCATTCAAGAAAAGATCAAAGGCAAATCAAGGCGAAAAATAGAGAAGCATTTTAAACCTTATCTATTTTACTTTTATACTTAATGTTGAAATTTTGTCCCTATTGTTCATTGCTATCGTTGATGATGATTCTGATTTATTTTGTTGAACATTATAGGCAATGTTCAAAATAAGTGTGGGGGAGGGATTTATTGAATGCTTGGGCTTAATTGTTTATATGTCTTTGCTTGTATGCTTGAAAATGCTTAAAATTTTTAATTTTTGCTTGAATTTCAACTCGGTGGTTAGTCTTTGATATTTAAGAACTTAAATATTCGAGTGCTTTGAGACCTAAGATCCCTTAGATACCCATTCGTGTATAACTTGGGGTTTTATGCACCTTAACTTCAGGAAAAGACAACCCCTAGCACTAGAACCGAAAATGATTAGTTTGGATTCATACACACCTATGTGAAACTTTGAGACATTCTATTTTCTTGTTGTGTGTAATTATTATTCATAGTAGGACTCTGCTAGGATTTGTTATGAAGTGCATTTCAAAGACCATACCTTTTCAAATTGAGATACCGAAATGATGAAATGCATTGTTTGTTAACCCTTTGTTTTCCCCTTTTCTTCAGCATTTACCTTTTATATTTATCCATTGTTCATCCTTTTGAGCCTTGACCTTTTTCTTGTTTTAAACTCGTTTAACCATCCCAATTTCATTCTAACTTCAACAGTTGAACCTTAAGTTGAGATACTTTTATTGGTGATACATTGCCAAATTGATCATTTTTGTTGTTTTTATGTTAATGCTATGATTTAAATTGGAATAAGATATGTCTTGCAAATGGTCTTTTGTGCTTAAATGATAAAGAGACATGGCTGCCCAATTTTTATTTTTGTACTGATATGTAACGTTGCTTTCTTAAGAAAATGAAAAAAAAGTATCAAAAAGGGAAAAAAAAAAGAAGAATAGAAAAAGGAAGGAAAAAAAAAGAAAAGCAACGAAAAAGGGTAGTGAATTGTTTAGAGGCAATCCTGTTTTATTAAGCAAAGACATTTAATTCATTTTAGTTTGCATTAACTTGGTATGTCTTTGTGAAGGCATGTATCACTTGGTTTTGTCATTGTTATCTCTCAACTTATTAAACCCCTATTTTAGTCCCATTACAAGCCATGGAAAGTCCTTTTTGATCTGTGTTTTGATTTGAACTTTTATGGTGGTTACGATTTGACTCTCAAACTTGTTAGGAATTGATTTGAGCGTAAATACTTAACATAAACACTTTGAGAGATAGAGTGAAATGTGAGCGTGTGAATTTGGCTACCCTTTTTGGGGGCATTAATAGTAAGGAGACAATCATTTAAGGTTGTTGGCTAACCTGACGTTAGTTGTGTCTTCTCTTGAATCTTTGGTGAATATCGATTGGGATAATACATAATGTGGGGGTAAAAAGTGTAATTAGGAATTGAGGTCCTTCATTAGTTTTGAGTTTTTGAATGCTTAAGGGCAAGTATTGAGTAAGTGTGGGGGAGTTTGATATATCTAAAATGTACATCATAATTCAAGCACTAATGCATAACATTTTTACCTTTAGTGTATTTGATTATCAATGACTTTTCACACTTTTCATTTTTTGTGTAGGGTGATGAGGAATACATGAAATGGGATGAAAAATAGATGAAAAAGGTATGGAAAATATGTTTTTGAAGTTGGAAGATCAATGGAAGAAAGTGCGATGAAAACTGGCTCAAAGGGTGCGAAGTTCGTGCCTCGCGTATTGCCATTGGAAGACTAAACCATAGTCACAGCCGTGACTAGAGGGCCATCATGGCTATGACCCAAACAAAAGGCCATCACTACCTTGACCACCAATAATCATGGTCGTGATCCCCTAAAACATAAGAAAATTGCATGGCGGTTTTGGATACAAAAGAAGGACAAAAGGTGGACTTTCAATGGCATTTTTGGCAATACATTTGCTAGGGTTTTTTGTACATGTGAGGGGCATAAATGCACCTCTTAACCACACTTCTAAACATCTTTCATTCATTGAAAGAACACATTTTTGTCTCTTTTATTTTGGCAAGAACTAATTAGGTTTTTAAAGAAGGAGAAGGAGAACGAGCTTGAAGAGTGTGGATTTCTCTTGAAGGCTACCTAAGAGGCTTTCTCTACATCCATTTTTATCCTTTCTCTCTTATATTTATTAGTTATTATCATGATTTATGTAGAAATTCATTGTCCTATTTTGTTTTATATAATTATAGTAGCTTAAATATTTTGTTAGGTCTTAGAGATATAGACATTGATCTCTATTTTCTATATTTATGAATGAGCATTATTCTTGAATGTCATATTTGTAGTATTTATTGGATTTGATTGAATGACATGTATTGTTTGACTATTGTTGTGTTTGACCATCATAATAATAGTTTTGATAAGTCTAGTTGAAGGATCGAAAGAAGAAGGCTAGGTGAGGTCAACATACATTAAACTTGCTAGGTTATATAATAGACATATTCATGCCTACAAGGTGTTCAATGAAATTCTCAAGAGAACCTAATGATTCTAGCTTAGTTCAGCGAGACCGAAATGACTCTCCTAATAAATGTAGACACAACTAACATGAACTCGAGAGAGGTGCAGAGTCCCAATATGCAGTGGAAATGACACTCCAAGAGAAGGGTGAATTGGATTTTTAGCAAGTTCAAAAAACTTTGTTGAAAATCTCTTGCAAACGAACAAAAATAACAAAGTTCTTTTAAATCAAAATCAAAGTCGAATGCGGAAGCTCTAAAGATCCAATCCACACACTCAATAATGAATCAAATACAAATGTAAATCAAATAAAGAGAGTAAAGGAGAGTAAGGGAGAGAAAAA
>CAODLS010732694.1:0-22357 GCA_948243855.1 Flueggea neowawraea
AAGTCTGTCCCTTTCTTTCTCCACTGCTGCCTTCACCTTCAAAGCAAGCTCCTCCACAAAAATCAATGACCCAATAAAGACAGTTGTATCCTCAAGGTCCTTACAGAATGTCTTGTAAGTGGATTCATCTCTAAGTTCCTCCACTAAGTAGCCAACAACCTCAAAGTTTGCAAATGTTGAGGTTTGGTTCAGTGACTGTACTGCTGCAGTGAGTGAAGACTGATACTGGGCTTCAAGGACTACATAAACAATCCTCACAGTTGGAACATTTAGCTTTTTTTCACGCACTACTCTTCTAACTTCTGGTGAGGTTTGTGTGAACAATCAATTGCCAATGGCAGCACATTTTAGCCTTGTGGATTTAGAAAGAGACTGTGTGGTTCTTTTTGGTAGAAATGAGTGGAGAAAGTAGTGTTTTTGAGATAGTGAAGAGAGTTGCTCTGTTTTTGAAGGTAAAGTGAATGGTGTTGATACTATTGAAGCCATTTTTGCCTCCAAATTCACTCTCCCAAAAAACAGTCCTCTGTATCTCCTCTCTCGTTTCTAAACTAAAGAGAGGGAGAAAGATAAGTAACAAAAATTAGAAACAAAGGGAAAAAAAATTACAAACTCTTCCTGTTTGTCTGAGTAAATTTTTAGGTTTCTTCTTCTTCTTCCTCTCTTTTTCCCAAGGAAGCAGAAGGGTTTGGTGTATATAGAGAAAGAAAGAGTGTTTTTCCAGGGAGGTGAAAGAGTTGGTTATGGTGGTTAGTGGTGGGAGGGAAGTACACGTGGCGAAATGGGTAGTCAAAGAATTACGATGAGAGTGTGTACAAGTGAAGAGTGAGTGTGTTTATGCGGTTGAGTTTTGTTCAGAGGTTTTAGAGAGAAAGAGAGAGATGTGTGGAGTTGTCTATCTATTGGGATAGGATGTGGAGTTTCATGGCATCTGATTGGTCGAATTGGATTTCCCAAAAGTGTAATGAGTGAGGTGGAGTTTGTAGATGATAGAGAGACTTTTGTTGCAGTGTAAGAGGGAGGGGCCTTTTTTGCCGTGAATTAGATTCTCCAGTTTTGAGTTTGTGCCTCTCATTGAAAAGCAACTGATATTTCTCTGTTCTGTACTGTATCTGTGACATCAATGTGACCACGTTGTCCACTGTTTTCTACCCAACAACTCAACCAAGCAACTTATATCTTCAGTATCTGTATCCCCTCCTCACTAATTACGAGTTCGTTTTGACATAGATACAATATATTTTAACTATAACTAATTTCATTAAAATATATTTTTTATTTTTCTACTATTTATTTTTTACTCATCATTAAAAAATATTATATACTATGTGTTATATATTACGTTGTCAAACGAGTCCTGTAATATAACATACTTAAATTTGCTCATAATATATATATATAACATACTTTAAATATGATTATTTTAACAATTGATTCTGAATTTATGATTTTCAATTGATAAGTGTAAATCAAATTATAACTATTCTATAATACTTCGAATGTCGTTAAGTGTGGATTGTGTGGTGATGGTTTGTGAGTAAATGCCCGTTCGGAGTGGTTTTAGAGTGATTTATGCAAATTATAAAGTGCATGTCTAGATTAATTAATAGTAGATAATTTTACAAAAAAAAATTATTTGCTTTTTGATACATTAGTTTTTACAGAACATTAAAATCTTGACATTGGAAAAAAAATATATTTTTTATTGAAAATAAATCTAATATCAATGGATTAAAGACTATTAGTAAAATCTCATTAGTCAAATTTTTTTAAAAAATATTGATACTAAAATAAACTTTAGTACTAAGAATCGAGCAAATAAATTAACTTATTAAAAAAATATTTTAAAAAAACTTTTGCCATATATAAAAAGTCTCATTTTGAGTTTTAGGCTTTGACCTAATGATAGGCCGATTTATTTGGAACTTTAGAGTCTGGTTTTGAAATTTATCAGGGCTTGTTTGGCAAGAAAACATTTAGAATTTTGAGAGCATTTAGTATGTTAAATACATAACATGCTTGTTTGTTGATTTCTCATAAGTATTTAGCATGTTTAAGCTTTTTAGAGATATTCTAATATGTAAAATATTATTATTATCCTCATTTGCAATTACTTATGAATTACACAACTTTTTAAAGAAGAATAAAATTAAACTTTCACTTTATTTCATATAATATAAAAAATTATATCACCTTTTATTTTTACTATTTAAAAATACACAAATTATTATATATTATATGCTAAATACAAAAGATATTACTCTTTCTAACGAACAATCAGATTTGGAGATTAGATACTTACATTAAAACTAAGTTAAAAAAGATAGAGAGAGAAAGAAACATATGGCTTGTTTGACAAGGATAACATATAGTATTTTTTATGAGTATTTAGCATCTAATATTTTATTAAAAATATAATTTTTATTTTATTTTTTACTATTTATTTATTACTAATTATTAAAAAATACTTAGTGTGAAACTGAGTCCATAACTATCATATCATCACAATCATGCCCGTATTATGCCAACCACAAGTTTTAATTGATGTCATCGCAACGGATTCTAATTCATCTACTGGATTATTGGATTGGACGAGCCATTTTTAGAGTTGTTTCATTTACTGTTAAGCGGTTCCACTAACCAATGTGATAACCATTCAATATTCTTTAGGCTTGATAATTTTTGTTAATCATTTAGTATTCGTATCATATCACTTATATATCACATATCATTTTATAAGACATAAACATTATAAAAATTAAATTCATTTTATATTATAATCATGTACTTACATATCCTGTTATCGTAATAAAAATTATCATCCCTAATTCTTTTACATGTTCAATTTTTTTCCTGAACTCTTTTAAAACTTACATTTATTTAAGATAAAATCAGAAATTACCTAAATAAATAACTTTATTATTATAATGTCTTTTTTTTGGGGGTAACAATTAGAAATTTTATTGCTCCATAAAAGAATATACACTGTACATCACCCAATGCTAGTTGTTCCAGCCCATGCTTCATTTACTGAGCTTTGATTAGCATCTAAACAGAAAAATAAAGAGAAACCAAAATAGTGGAACACTACATGGTAAACAATCTGTACACCAAAGCCACCAAACAACAGGAACCATTAACTTATTCCATTAATTTTCTAAAAAATGAAGGAAAATTTCACCTTTTAACTTTATTCGTTGTCTGTTTTACTCTCCAAATTCAATAAATCTAATAATATTAAAAAATTGAAAGTATTTATCAGAAATGAGAAATGATGTATTAAAAAATCTATCAATTCTTGTGGAACCATTAAAACGAATGTATCACCAAGGTAGGACGTAGGAATGGTTCCCATATGAAGAAAGAGACTGTAACTATCAACACAGCAATTCGCAGGTCACTGCAGGCTTATTGTAGTAATTGCAGTCTGAGTTACCATGAATAAGTTTGAAATAAACCTTGCAAGAGAGTAGCTATGCCAAACAAATGAATGTTGTGTTGGTGAGTGGTGAAGAAACCCGATAACGACTCTTCACAGGAAGAGGCATATCGCAATTAAGTTTCATATCCAAGTAGAAAATGACATTAAAATCTCATTTTTGTGCTTTCCTTGTTGCCAAAGTTCTCCATCACTAACACTATGCTATTCCAGGCAAGTATCAACCATCACTGCTCTTGATAAACGAGGGAAAAATTTAACCAATGAATGATTTTTTTTCCCCCAAAACCATGTGACTTTTTTGACAAGTCTTTTCATTTGTTGCAACGAAAATAGGAACTCTTGACCAATTTTCTCGACTCCTTAGCACAGGAGATGATAAATGAGCTACAAACCTATTGGTAAACGATGCGACTAGGAGCAGATTCCTCAGATGAAACATGGAATATGCTGCCACAGCTTGCAAAAAATATCTCATATTAATAATACCTGCCAAATAGCATAAAGGTTTTCTCCCTCCTGGTAAATGTTCTAGTCATTTTTCAGTTGCTAATATCTTCCAATAAATGTTTATTGACGAGGCAAAGTGTCGGTATGAAAAACAAATTAGACACGCCAACTATTTTACTAATCCTGCCCTAAAGGTACAAGTTAATAAACTCTAAAGTAAAGCACCTGGAATGCAACAACGAATAAGCCCGCAAAACATTTTTTCCATTTTGATTAGTAGTTTCAGTATAGAATAAAGTACATTGCATGGATAATGCATTCTGACACGATGTATGACCTGCCGAATCTTTTACTTAACACTCTTAACAAAAATATTGAGCTTAGTCAATCTCCATACCAGAAATGGCCTCGTCAAAAATGGTGTGAAGTTCTTTTGTTCTTTGCTTTGTTAATGCAACACTGCCCTGCAACCACCGCAAATCATCTTTTCATTATCAATCTTATACCATTACCCGTTGCATAATGCAATATCTCAACCAGGGAACAGTGATCATGCAACTCACACCATACGTTCTCATAAAACTTCTATGCTCACTATAAATGTTCAAATGTGTCAAACATTCCACAACATATTGTAACATGCAAACTAATACACGATAAAAAAAAAACAAACTAGATCTACATGTGAAAAGTCAGATATGTAGGGATTCCTACATATGGAGAAAAGCACAAACTAACCTGGATAGGTGAAGTATAGCCAAGAACTGGTCCACCTGGCTTGTAAAAGGACAAAAGTCTGCCTGATGAATCTAAAACAACAGTCACAAGAGTTTCCATGATGGACTCTTCCTCTGCAGTGGGGTCAGCCAAAATGTAGTTCTTGTGAAGTATGCATGTTAATGAGAATGGAATGCTGCCCAGAGTCAGCTTCCTTCTCTCTTTGTTGATTGGCTCCCTGTCCAACTTCTCTCCCTCTTCATCCTCTGAAATTAGCACCACTTTTCCATCATCATTTAGAGAAACTATTGGGATTTGTACTGCAATATATTCGAGTATTGTGATTAGAAAGATATTTACATAAAAAAAACCTACGAATTACAAATCTTAAAACAGACAACAAACATGTGCATACATAGAGGAGTTTGAGATCAATCTAAATAAAAAGTGCATATGCAATCGAGGCCCTTTATTTAAAGAATAGTTTCAATGCTACTACCAATTAAAATTTGAACTAATGTATATGTGGTAAGACATTCATGGACATATTAATACGAAAAAATCTTCTCATCAGCTGGTTTGAACTATTAAATAGGGACAGATAATATACTAGAAACTAAACAATTTTTATCATTATTTCCTCCTGGTCAACATTATCATTATTATTGACAGGTACTGGGTGCAAAAATAAGTTTGAGATGACCGATGTTATTCTTGCAGTAGATCCTTCTCTGCAAATTAAATCCATGCATAAAAACAAAGGAAGTCTAATGATCATTTTATAGATTCATGGAAACAGATTTTGGACAAGCATTTTGTTTATTAATAGCTGTAGATATTCTGTCACATTAACTCTTTAATTGAATGAGGAAATTAACATGGAGAATGAGCAATCTTACAATGAGAAAAGGCAGCAACTGCAGAAAGTAATGCAGCATCAAAAAGTGCACCATCTGCATCCAAACAGTAAATGTCCTGTGGGAAACACAATAAATGAATTATCAACCACTGAAAACAACAGAAATTTGTCTAAAAAACTTTTCAAAATAAACCAAAGAAAGCGATAGCCTACTCTTACTGGGTAAGATTATTAGCAGCTGCATGTGAGTAATATGAATGGATAAACAAAAACCAAGAAAAACAGAGGGACAAAAGGGGCCTATC
Source organism: Flueggea neowawraea (assembly GCA_948243855.1). NCBI lineage: Eukaryota > Viridiplantae > Streptophyta > Magnoliopsida > Malpighiales > Phyllanthaceae > Flueggea > Flueggea neowawraea. The sequence goes on from CAODLS010732694.1 coordinate 5,768, forward strand.
AGTGAACTTGGTTCTAGTAGCTGAAGGCAAGGATTAATAAAGAAGACAGGTGAGATCGTTATTAATTACCAGGTATGCCATCCACTCAGCCTTTCCACTGACCAAGCATAAGTCCTTTAGGTTTATCATTCCAGAACTGCAACAAGTCATATAATGAGCTCATAAGAAACTAATCTTAGACATAGAAACAATTTGAAAGTAACAAATCACAGGAAAGAATTTTTATATTTCAAGCCATTAGATCAAATCCATATTCTAGTTTTCTACAATTCCAGGTATTGTAGAATAGTTAAGAGATGGTACTGGATTCATGATGCATCAAAGGCTTTCTGCACAATTACGGAAGTCAAAGTTTGGTGCTAATGCAATGGTAGTTAAGACATTTTTCATTGCTCTAGTTACTTATCTGAAGAAGACTTAAAGGAATATACTTGAGAATGTTGCTTCAACATTCATGAAGAGAATTAAATGACTAAACTCAATCCTGGATTTCAAGCAAGTTGGACTTTGCCAAGGGAATCTTTATCACCATATTATTTTGATTTTAAAAAATGACATTTTTGACAAATTATACACTTCAATTGCCTCGAATACAATGGCAAGGTTCTTGTAACATGAAGAAAAGGACCTACGTCAAAGCATGATTAGTACTCTATCAAGCAGAAAAGACTTAAAAGAAGGATCATCTCAGGCTTTATGAATAACTTGTTTAATGAAAGTGTTACTGATTTCTTTTTCGTGTTGACTTCAATTGATTATTTCTTTCAACAAACAGATACAAAAAGAAATCCATCCAATAGAAGGCATAATGAACATTTAAGATCACAGCGAGGATAAAAGGTACCACAATGAAGCCAGAAAAATTATACAAGCAATTCTACTACGAACTAGTAGCACAGTATTTACAAGAAGCACAGGCAGTACTTAATTAAGATTAGACTTCGCTATTTTGCAATACTAAGTATAAAATTTAAGGAACAGAAAACTATTTTCTCGGGATTCAGATTTCAACCATGCAAACATATATTTTGAACAAAAAAAATCAGCAAATAAACCTTTACCAACCTCAATAGTGTATCAGATAACTGCTTTGAAACAACTGGTGCTACCTCAGCAGGCCTACCCGGCCTAACAATTGAAGAACAAATTGGAGGCATGTGAAATTCAATGGCTGAAGAAAACAATGTTGCAGTATTACATATTATTAATGAAACCAAAATAACCAAAATACAAACTAAATTATAGCAGAAAGTAAATAGCAAGTTGTCGTAATCAACCTATGCAACCCTCATCTGGTGATTCTGCAGAAGGGGTCATGATTTCCATCTTTATGGCAGCCAACATAGTCTGTGCAAAAATCAAAACACAATTCAGCAAATCAAACCGAATATACGCATCTTATCATTGTCTTTAGCCATATATTTATTAAAAAAGGGGAAAGAGCGAGCGAGAAGCACTCACAGTTGAACCAATTTTTGCTAGTGCGGATCCATCAGCAGATGCAACAGCCCTAACGCTTAAATTGAGTAGGGTTAATTGGATATAATGCACAATGCAGGGTAAAAAAACGGAAGCTTCAAACTTAGTTAAGTATTTAACCAACCTAGGGCAACTGTTGTATCTCTAGCTTTACCAACTCGCCTGGCATCAGGCCGAATTGACTCTGCAAGCTGACGCTCATAGTAGCGAAGCGGGAAGAGGCGCCTGAAAGCATCCACCTCCATCTCCGCCGACAAGTCCGACTCATTAGGCAACCCCATTCTCCTCTATTTGGTCTTCGTTTCAAGACAATGCCTCTAGCAGTCTAGCTTAGTAATATGCAATCACAAACATTAAAAAAGTACCTTTTTGGCAAATTAAATTTATGACTGTTTATGCTAATTAGTAGCTCAGTTGTATTTTTTTACAAAAAAATTTTAATTTTTTATGTAAATTTTTGACCGACAGAATTAATAAAAATAGAAATTTATAAAATTATACCCTTCAAGGGTAGCCGAGTTGGTGAGGGTACGTTGTCCTCAGCGTGAGGTTGTAGGTTCGAATCCGTTCAGACTCAATCTCACAATATTGAGTTAATCATGTATCTACCACTTGTTCTCGATGAGGTGCTATAATGACCACACCAGTATACGGTCTCAAATCCGCTGCCGATATCAGCTATGACTCTAGAAACATTCCGTAGGTTTGAGGAACTTGTGGTAGGGTTCGGAATGGAGCATTTTGTACTAACCTAGCAGAGAAAGCAAGGTGAAGACTTCTAGCCATGACATGGTCATGGGCTCTAAGATCCGACCCGGTTCTCTCCCTCTCAGCCGCTCTCTCTCACAGCCGCTCCAAGATCTGACCCACTTCTCTTAATGTCACAGTTTGTTTAATAGTGGTGGTTATGGAGGTGGGTGTGTCTAAGATGGGTGGTGGTGACTGTTGTTGGTGGGTTCGAGCTTGGTGGTGTTAGTGGGTTCGACCTTGGCGGTGAATGGGGCCTTGGTGGTGGCTAAGTATGGTGGCTTCTGCTTGTGTCATCATTGACAGTCATTGCCAACAGTTCAAAACCCAGATCCAGGTTGAGAAGCCAAGTAAGGAGAGAGAGTAGATCGACTTGGATTAGATCCGGAATAGGTTAAAACCCATATTCGAGTTGAGAAGTTGAGTAAGGAGAGAGAGTATATGAGGATTGAAAATGATGTTCCTTTTTTTTTAAAATGGTCTGGACATTGAGAGGTTGAGATTATATCCCAAATTTATATTGCATTTTGTCATTCAATCTTGTATGTTTGCAGCAATCATTCAATCTTCTATGTTAGCAGCAGTGGATTTTGTTGAAAATTCCTATGTGAAATTTGAAGCTGCTTAACTTGAGCGAGGTAATTCAAGAAACATGTTAAGATGGAATTGGTTTTTGTTGGATCCACAGCTTTCCACCCATAAACTCAGAATAATTTTTTCTTCAACAAAATTAAAGTTATTTTCAGGGTTTTTCTTTAGAAACTAGATTCTAAATTTATCAGAAAAATTGGTTTCCCAAAGTTTTTGCAGTGGATAATCTCGTATAAGCAAAACAAGTACACTCTAAACTCTTCCAATTAGGGTTCATAAGCAAAGTAAGGAAAATTAGAGCTCATATGTCTGATAAAATAGAATTAAGGGCATTTTTATTTTTAAAATTTCATTTAAAATAAACTAGACGTCAATAATTTATTAACAGATCAATGACGTATCACTAACATAAGGATTTAAATATAATCCGATTTTAAATGTCAAGGATGTGTTTGTAATATTTTAAAAATGCGAGGACTGATTTATTAATTAAGATAAACTTAATGGATTCAAAAATTAATTTTCCTATCTTTTTTTTGCAAACAAATAAAACATTAAAAACATATCAACAATTATAAGAAGGGAATAGCACACAAATATATAACAAAGAAAGGGCAAAATTTAAAAATATGCTAGAAATGGAAACACAGAGAAAAAAATTTTAAAAATATCTCAATTTGATTGCATGTTGACCATGCGTAAAAAAATTGACAGTGTGTTAACCACGCTCTTTGACCATATAAAATGAGTACAACAAAAAATGAGAACAAACACTAACAAATAAGTACAAGTCAAAACAAATTTTAAAAGACATTTTGATTTTTTTCTTTATTATTTGGTAAAATTATTAGTTCAAACTAGTACAAATGAGAACAAAATGAGAACAAAGCGAGTATAACTTAAAATTAGGACTCTTAAATAATTTTTTTTTAAAAAGACTATCTCCTTCATGGCGGCGGTAGCTAGGGTTTTGAAACCCTACTCATCGCCCTTCCAGCATTGAAGACGACACAGTAACATCAAGAAGCAAACGAGGTACGGTGAAATGAAGATGCAAATGAGGTGTGCAGACGAGGCGGGGAAGAAGAGAAGAAGCGGATGAGGTGTTGGATATGGAGGAAGAAGAGAACGAGATGGCGGACAAGGCGACAATCTTTAAGGGGAGAGAAAGAGACGATCTAAGAAGAAGAGTCAGCGTGCAGAGTTGAGTGAGGAGAGAGAGTGTAGAGAGAGAAAGCTCGCGAGAGAGATTGCAGAGAGACAAAGTGCGAGATAGAGAGAGGAGAAAGAAACTGACAATTCAAAGAATATATATATTGTTCCATTTGTGAAATTTTAATGAAAATGTTCCAAAACATAAAATATAATCCCTTTTGTTGCATATGTGAAATTAAAATGTCAAAAAAGACATGGAGTGTAATTTTATCTTATAAGAATGTGCACAACAACAAATAAACCATAAATTACTCTATCATTAAACTTGGATCCCAATTACCAGTAACCTTTGTGTGAATCCGAGTTAAATTTACTGGCGGTCACAAAAGTATAGGCCATGCCATATAGTATGGTCACATCACTTTGGATTTTAGTGAAGTCACATAAGCGATTTGTTGGATTCAAAAAGGTTAGATTTGCCCAAAAAATGCGTCACATAGGCAAAAAAGTGTCGTGTCATATGCCACGTGCCTTAGTTGATGACACATAACATGCATACGTGGCAAAAAAGAAAAACCAAACGCAACTCCCTTTTTCCTCCTAACCCCGTCAAAACCATAATTTTAGGGACCAACCCAATAATTTTAGCGACCTGAAATGGGTTCCAACCCACTTGGATTGAGTTGACAGAGTTAACTTCTAGAGACGCAACAATAGTCTTTTAAAAATATAGGGACGTAATAGGCTAATACAGTTTTTCTCGTAGACGTTATTGTAATTGCCCCAAATAATTATTAACAACAAATATATATTAATTAAAATAGCGCAAAAATATGTCTTAAAAATGAGTACAAGATCTAAATATATGTACTAATAATGCGATTATATGTAAATGCATGAATTGTTACATTTGATTATTTTCAAGTCTTCACTAAACTAAATAGTAATGGCGGCGTCTAGGAGTTGTCAAATTCTAGTTGCCTATTTTTTTAGAGTTAATGGTGGCGAATATTGGGTAATGGTTATGGTGTTTTTGAGATTTTGTGTTTTATGTGTTTTTAACGGCTGTGATATATTTAATTACAATCCAACGGTTTAAATACAACCAACACATTAAAATATGTGGGGTCTAGTATTTATTATTTTAATGTGTTGGTTGTATCTACACCGTTAAATTGTAATTATATAGATATCAGCCATTAAAAGCAAGTAAAGCACAAAAACTCAAAAGCACCATAATCATCACCATGAAGATTGACATGGTGTTGATGGCGACAAAAATCTAAAATTGATGTTGCGTACACTTTTTAAAAACTTTGAAGGCTTTTGAAGACCTCCATTGAATATATTCAAAGACCTTCAAAGACCTCCTTTGAAAATCTCTGTTAAAGATATTCGAAGACAATTGTAATTTTTTTTTAAAAATTATATATTTTTCTATACCAAATTAATTATCATTTACTTAAATTAAAATTTGTAAATATTGTGTAAACTGAAATACGATTAAATCAAATTTCTTATAAAAAAATTTGTGAATTCTTTTTTGAATACCTCTGGAAAAAGACCTTAGATTAAATTAAATTTATTATAAAAAAATTGAAAACTCACTTCTGAAGACATCTGGAAAACTTTTGAAGACCTTCTAAAAAAACATCTTTTTTGTGCTAAAATTCATTTTTTCCCAAAAAGATTCATTTTCTCGCGAATATGTCATTTTCAACTCAGTTTTATTTTTCTGCCATTTTACAAAAGTGGGGAAAAACTATTTTTCAAAATCAGTATTTTATTTTGTTATAAAAGTGTGATTTTCCAATATAAATTCATTTTTTTAATTCTTAAATGGTTTCCAGTTAGGTTTAATTTTGAGTATCTATATGTCAAAAGAAAATATATATTTTTCTCATTATTCTAAACATCACAATCAATATTCACGTAATACCCAAAAATTATAAACACCATTTTCTAATCTGTCAAAATGAAAATCCAAAAACAGAATATTTTTTTCCGAGATCACAATCAAATGACATAATATCTAATATAGACACAAAAACTCCAAAACACCAAAATACATCTACTTCATCTACTGCCCAAGATCTGAAATTAGTTGACTCCGGTTGTTACCAAATCTGAGAACAATCTTCCTTCCATTACTGCCAAGTCTCAGGAAAGGAAAAAAAGAAAGGACATAGCCAATCAAAATTTCAACCAAATCAAAAACTCCAACTCCAACTTGAACCTACAAGCAAGGCAAAAACAACATATCATGAATTTATCTATCTTCCATACGAATAATAATAATAATAATAATAAAATTGATACATGTCTTAGTTCGGTAATTGCATTTCGAGTCGAGTTCCATTTATATCTTTTCTTCATTATACTCTCCACTGTAATTTCTTTCCTCGGCCTTCCCCTTCTTGCTTAGCCTATATTACGAAGATATTTAATTGTCAGTTTGCATATCAAACAAGATACTGATCTATGAAAATCAACAAAAGGTGATAATACTTTAACTGTCTGATCTGAATTTTCCACATTGGAGCTTGATCCTTGGACATGTGGACTTGAGTCATTATGTTTCCAAGGCCTTTCTCTACCTCATTACACAATAAGCAAATATATATTTAGTACATTATGCATAAAATTATGGTAAAAACATATAAATTATGCAAATATATAAAGGTTCATGAGGTATAGAAGATTGTTGACCTTTGTCTTCTCCTGAGGCATAGCATATTGTTGACCTTTCATAGGACAACCCCTCTTGTTATGGCCCATTTGTTTGCAAAATTGACAAGTCATTTGAACCCCCATTTTAGATAATTTATTTGGATTCTTTTTCTTCTTCTCTTCATGTGGATCTTTTCTTCTTTTTTTCTTTGGGCAGCTAGGTCTTGCATCATATTATGGAGGCTTAAATGGCAAACCTAACACTTGTGGCCACATCCTTTGACCATTAATGGGAGGCGAGGAGCTACTATAAATTTTTAAATACTCATCTTTATAGTAGCATTCATCAACAAATGAATATGAATTTCCTTTCATGAAACCAACGCATGAACAAGCATGGATACATGGGATTCCAGTGAGGTCCCATTCGCGGCAGCTGTATGTTCGCTTCTTCAAGTCAACGACAAAAGTGTCTTCACCTTTTGATACTTCAAATTTATCTCCCACAACTGGTTTCAAAATGCAATCTCTCGAAAGAATGATATTTTCAGTCAAGATTTCTCTTATACCAGTGCACAACTTATCATCCCACTTGGACATGTAAGTGTAATTTTTATGCATCCTTTGCATAATGAAGCATCTAATGTCTTCTAACATACGAATTAATGGCTTTGTTCTTGCATCACATATCGAACCATTAAATGCCTCACTCAAGTTATTGTCAACTACATCACACAAAGTCGTACCTTGAATGTGATACTTGGAAAACTTAGTCATATCTCTCATCATGAAAGAATCATGTGCATCTTCACTCAATTCTTTCAACTTGTCTAAAGCATTCTCATAGTAGGGCTTGTACGTCGCTTTCACAACTCTATAAAAAGCCCTCTTCAAATCTTCACCAATATGTTCTTTTTTCCAGTTCATATAAATATGCCTAAAACAATTACGATGCTTCACATGAGGTAGAATATTTGCCACAACATTCAACAAGCCCTACAAAGATTAGATAAATTAGATATTGCATTATTTAAAAAAATGGCAGAACCATGTCCTGAAGCACCATCCAAAGCCAGTGTCGATCCTAAGATCGCTAGCCAAGAGCTCTAAGAACCATGTCCAAGATCGTTGGTTTTCTCTTTGAACCACAACCCATATAGGAAACATTTGATTATTTGGATTTCTACCCACAACAGATAATAAAAAAACCTCCAATTGGAGTCTTCAAAAAACGTCCATCTAAGCCATGAGCCTTGTACACCCCATAAGGAACCTTTTTCGAAGTTCAACGAAACCTACATACATTCGATTGAAAACACACTCAACCACCACCATCTGTTTCAACTACAAAGGTCCCTTCCTTGTTACTTTTTTAAGTTCTACCACGTATCACCCAAGTAAACCATAATGTTCCTCTAGACTACTCTGCAATATTTTTCTCGCTTGTGCTCGAGCTCTCTATAACACCACATTGGAGATATTACAAGACTATAATTGCGCCTCAAGTCAGATTGTAGAGACTTAATCATTAAATCAAGATTTTCTCTAAATTCCTCGATGTATTTTGTCGCGATCCAAGAAGGATTAGCATTCTTGTTATTCAAAGACCGTCCACATGTGTGTAAAGGCCTATTTCTTTTTAAAGCAAAAGCTTTAGTTGTCTTATCCCAACTGTCATAAACTCTCCACTTACACCCTTCCATCTTTAAATTACTCCCTTTCTTATCAAAGCAACGAGCTTCCATATTAATGCTATTTGACCTTGTCCATTTTATTTCAAACTCGTTTTCGATGGCATGGTTTATGACTGCATTTTTAAATTGTTGACGATCATCAAATCTCATTCCAACAATAAACTTCAAATCTTTGTGATTGCATCTCGTATTGTATCTTGGAGGTCGCTCTGCTCTTTTTTTCTTTTTGTACTCAACAATGTCATCGACATCGGAGTTAGGTGGTGTAACTGTATCATCATCTAGTTGGTCATAGAATTCCACGTCTTTCAACTTGTTGCATTTCAGGAAAAACCTCCAATTCATGAATGTCAATTTCATTAGACCTTTTGAGATTGTTAGTTTCAGTTTCATAATCCCAAAAACCCTTATTAAAGGCTTTCAAATTCTCCCTAGCTTGTCTCACCTCAGCATCAACAAAACTTCCAAGTGGATCAGTACTTTCATCCGAGCTATAATCTGTAACTTCCTTCTCATTCCCACTTTCATCTTCAAGATTTTCAGTATCATCGTCTACACCATCAGTTTCAACCTCATCATCTTTGGCACCATCAGTTTCAATTTCATCGTCACCTAAACCCATATCGTTGGCAGCAGCACCACCACCACCATCATCAGAAGCTTGATGATGCAATCAATCGGTTCTTGCATTTGATTAATTATCTCAGCATCTAAATCATTGCCACCTTTTTTAGCTTAAACATGCAATTCTATTCTTCCAAATTTCATACCATCATTAACCATCTCTAATCCTTCCTTGTCTGTCAACAATTCCTTACCATACTCTGCCAATTTTTTTCCTTCAACAGTATAATATATTCTTTTCGGATGTTCATAGCCCATACTCCTAACTGAGTTCACTAAATCAAACCATGCCATATAGTCAGGATCAACAAGACCACTATCGATTTATTGTCCTACTACATATTTCAAACCCGATTCAAATTCAAAAAAACCTCCAACAAAAGTCTTTAGGTTGAACGTGCCCATTCTGCCATAACATGAATTCAAGGAAATTGTTAAAAAAAATAAAAATATTAAAAATATTACGTTTAATGGTAAAATACACATGCATAAGGGCAAAAAATATCAATAACTCAATATGAATGGCATAAACAACTTAATTGGTTATAATATTCTAATTGGTTTACCAATTACGATGAGATCATGAATAATCTTGTCAGATTCACCTAACAAGAATAACTTAAAATTAACCCTAACTGAAAATCATTCAAGAATTAAGAAATGGACTTGTACTAGATTAATACATCCAGAGATTCAACAATAATTGGCTCTTGAGTGGTAGTGAGAATAACAAGTAATTTCTATTGTCAAAGAGAATTAGAGTGACAAGAAGAAGAAAATATTATGTAGATAGGTTGAAGAACGAAGGCAATGGTCTCAAGAATAATGGTTTGGATTCTTGTGTAAGCTAGACACGTTTAAGAATGATGGTTTAACTTCTTCAGTAAGATAGTTATTTTTTAATAAACAAATCCACGTTAGATGCTATATAGACTGTCACGTCAGCAAGTGATGGAAAACTTAACTAAAAATTAACGGATGCCACAATTGTGGTAGTTGAGGCCCACCCACGAGGTGTCTTGGGTGGGCTCCAACTGTAGGTGGTATGTCAGATGCCATGTAGATTGTCACGCCAACAAGTGATGGAAAAACTAAATAAAAACTAACAGATGACACAATTGTGGTAGTTGGGGTCCACCCACGAGGTGTTCTAGATGGGCCCCAACGATGGACGGTACCTTTAAGACACTACCACACGCATATTAATCCTCGTTCGAGCTGAGTAGATCCTTTGCGGGAGGCAAAACTCTGACCCCAGGTTTTGAATGGCTGTATACACAAGTGAAGTTCGAACCCCCAACCTCACTTAAGCTAGGAGAGCCTTTTACTAACTCCCATGCGCCCCGGCCTTATGACACAATTGTTGTTATAGTTAAAGTTCGTGTTTTGAGGCAAAATTGAAAATTCGTGATATTTTTATGAGAAAATTACTTTAGCATCCCTGAGTTACACCGTAATTGTCACGACTCATTTTCGAACCATGACCGGCATACAAGATAGACCGACCTGAAAGCCCGGCCCATCTCGCACCAACCTCGACGATTCAGACATTCTACCCAAAAGCATACATTTATCCAAAATATTTATAAGTGGAAGAAAACATTTATAATGAAAATATACGTAAATAAATCATACGTAATCAAATCATAATATCCAGTAAGTGTAAAAAGTATATATATGTCAAAAATAAGTATAAATCCCAACAGACAAAATATGACCTAGTAACCCAACAGTAATCCAGGGTAGAGCTCTAACAAAAAATAAAAGGAGCCCGAACCAAAAGGGCACTCACTATCAAATGGAACGTCTCACTAGTATCAGGATGTTGGACGGTTGTCGAATGCCAAAATAGGACCTGAGAAATAAGGTAAAGGAACACAGACAAGAAACATAAATAAAGAGGTAAGAATCTCTGGTGAGGAAATAACACTTCAAATCGGCTCCAAACCACACAAAAATCATTTTGAATCCAGTTCATAAATACCGCATGCAGATATAAGTGTATATTCTTATACATGCTAATACAGAATAATAATTCTAAAAATTCATTTTGAAATCGTTCGCACCCAAAGCAAACAACAGGCAGAAACATACAGAAGATATATACTACATTTCATATATCAAAAACAGATATTGGGGCTTGAAACTGATAAATAAATATATCATAAGGACAGACTCTTCCATCTCATTGAAACCGAGTACATGCGTCTGGCCAGACACACGACTACAAAAAACCCTAGTAACTGGGTCTCGAATGCGCATTGGTATACCAAATGCTACGTTTACCCTACATAGCGCAGGTGCCCCATATCGAAATATTTAAATATATACCTTATATTTTGTCAAACACACAAGCAAAGTATAAATCGTTTTGTAGAAAATATTTATATACCTTATATAAATATTCAATATCATAAACTGAGTTAATTTGCAGAAAAGATTTATATACCATATAAATATTATTTATTAGGAACGAAAACCAAAGTTTAATAATCACATAAGCCTGATTATTAAATAGCTAAACCATTAATTATTTCAATTTTCAGAAATAAACCAAACATAGTAGAAACATAGAATTTAGAAGACACAACCTATGTGGTTGAAGTTGCTATTTCACTCACCTGGTATCCGATGCTAAGGATCCAGTCAAACACCGCTAGTAGGTGGTTGATCGTGATGACATGCACAAGAAGCTGGAACATATACATAAATAACAATCATCAAAATGTGGTATTATGGCAATACCGTATGCATGATATGCGAATGCATATGCTGACCCTCGAGGTCACTGAAAGTCTAACTCGAAAGAGAATCTACCACTCTCGACCCAAAATTTGAAATCTATGCAAAATTACCGTTAGGTCCCCGACTCAAGTAAAATTATGTTTTAGTCCCTGAGACTTGACAAATTCCTAAATAATTCTCAAAGTACTCTGAAATTGCTAACTAGTCCTCGAGGTAGTTAGAATTTTCAAAATAGTCCACTAACTCTTAGAAATACAAAAATGCGAAAAATTACAACTTTGGTATCTCAGAACCAAGGCTCACTCGAGTAACCCAAGGGGCTTACTCGAGTGATACCAACAGTGGCTTACTCGAGTAAGTCAGATGCGTTTACTCGAGTAACGTCATGTTTTTGGCTTACTCGAGTAAAACCCAGCCCAGATTTTCCAAATCTCGACCAAACTCGATTTCACGGATAGAATTGATACCCAACACCCACATTAACTCTATTTAACCCCTAGGACACAAATCTAGAGTCAAAATCATAAAAAAAAAACTCAAAATCACCCTAGATCAACAAAAAATGAATGGATTCCAAACCCACTCACTAGCATGCTCAATTTGTGTGATTCCAAGCCTACTTTAAGTGTTAATAGACTCGAACAGTCCTGAAATCGCAACTCATAACACCCATTCTAGTGGAAACATCCTATATCCAAACCAATGAGCATTTGTTCAAAATCCTAATATGAACAATCATGCCAAATAAGAGAATAAGAGGTAAAGAAGTGCAATCTTACCTCAAAGGACGCCTAGGAAGGAACAAGATCCAACAAAAGTGGCTTCTGGACTAAATGGGAGTGATTTGAGTCAGAAAACACGAAATGAAATCGAAAGAGTCAGGTGGGGGTATATATAGACCCCTGCCCAAAACGACACCGTTTCGTACGAAGAGTGCATAGCTCAATCGAGCGACACACCCCTTACTCGAGTGACACAAATGGTTACTCAAGTAACACATCCCAGATGCTCATCATGTTCATCCCAAAACAAGGCTTATTCGAGTAACCAAGTGGCTTACTCGAGTGATGCATGCATAATTTCACTCGAGAAAGGCCGAACCGTTTACTCAAGTAATTCATAGCCAATATCACTCGAGTAACACATAACAGCTTACTCGAGTGAGCCAACTCAAAACCATAAATCACCCACTCAACACTCGATTCGATCAAGATTTAATCAGGGCAAAACTAAAAGCTACAGAGAGCTGTATCGAAATTCGATGGGGGGTATTACAGTAATCTCCTATTCAATCCCTCAGTTTTGAAAAGTCTCATATTAGGTCCCTACTTGTACACGTCACCCAAAATAAATGTTTAACACCTAAACTTGATATCACAGGTTCTACACAGAGTATTTATATGCAAACTGAAAGAAACATAAACCAGAATATAGTGTTAAACATGTGTTTTAGGCCAACGCTGTGTACAAACAAGGACCTAACAAAAGAATTTTAAAAACTGAGGAACTAAATAGGAGATTACAATATAACTTAGGGATGTTAAAATCATTCCCCTACTTTTATTGACTTTTAAATTTTTATCTTTACCAAACATTTAAGATTGGGTGAAATCCATGACGATCCCTGACATTTAGAGTATTATTCAACCCGGTCCCTGCTAGTTTGGAAATAGCCACTCTGGTCCTTGACCCTAACTTTCATTAGTTAAGTTTAAAGAACACGTCAGATTTGCTTATGTGGCAACTCAAACCAGAAAACCCTGATTTTTATGACAAAATTACCCTTATATTACTCTATGTTTCTCTCTCTCTCTCTCTCTCTCTCTATTTTCTCTCTTTCTCACCACTCTCTCTCTCTCTCTCTCTCACCGAGACACACCTGAAACTTTTGTCAATCAACCCAGTCATTACCAACACAAAAAAAATCATTCAACTCAAACCACAATTCATTCAATTTTCAACACTCAAGCAACACAAATTAAAATAAAAATTGATTCAACCACAAAAAAAAATGAGATTAAGTGAAAACCCAAAAATTAGGTTTAGTCCCCGACGAATTCGCCCATTCAGAAAGACTCAATTATCCCTTCGCCACCCTCTTCTTCATCGACGCCTTACAAGAGACCTCTTTTGACGCATCACCACCACTGCCCACACCGCTTTTCCTCCATATCAAAATTGCCAACTATCTATCATTTCTCCATTACCCATCAATAGAATTAACCCTTTTTTTCCATCTCGATTGCTGCCAAATTCACCGCTTTTCGATTCCTCTGCCGCTTCAACCACATACGCCGCCTCCATGTTCACCTCCGATTAATTCTTCTATTATCTATCCCATTATTTTACTTCCTCGTCTTGCACCCAAACTACTCTTTCCTCAATTTCCTCACTACTTTCACCTTCTTTGCTGCTCCATTGTTCTCTCTCAATTTAGCACTTTCACGATTGCCTTCAATTCGGCTTTTCTTGGCACAATCATTTCCAATTAAGCTGAAACCTAAGTCGAACATATTAGGACCACCATTTTTGGTGTTTTGGTCAATTGGGTCCAAGCAAAAATCCGAAAAGAGAGCGAATTTAGGTTGAGGGTTAAACAGAGCTGGAGATCGATTGATGAGAGAGAGGGAAAGGGTATGCAGCTTATTGATGTATGCAGACCTTTTAGTACAAGTGCTAGAGGAAGTTCTTTGTGCTTCCTCACCTTCACTGATGATTTCAGTAGGTATGGTTTTGTCTATCTAATGAGACATAAATCCAAATCCTTTGAAAAGTTCAAGGAATTCAAAAGTGAAATGCAAAACTAACTTGGCAAGAATATCAAAAGACTTGAAATTATCAATGACATTTTTTTATATCAATCTACTTGTGATCAAGAAACACATTAAGCAATATAAGGTTGACATGTAACCATGCCTTATGCTTAATTTAGATAAAAGGACTAAATATCAAATTGTGAAAGGTTAACTCATATCACCGACTCCATTTGATTTTTGACATGTTTTGCTCCATTTTGGATTGGTTATGTATATCTATTTCTTCTCTTTGTCTATGTCTGCGTCTAAGGTTTCAAAGTGTTCTTTCAATTTCAGGTTCCGCTTGAATTAACCTAGATGGATTTCTTCGAGTCATACATTAACAAAAACCTACAAGAGAAACAAACACAAGAAAACCAAAGCATAATTCTGAAGATACAAAAATTGAAACCAATAAAAGAAAAAAATAATTAAACAAGAATTGTAATTAACCCAAGCGCACCTATCGAATTGTAATATGTGGACCTGAGTACTGAGTGTCGTATCCTACAGAGATTAAGAGTACTAGTAATTACTGTTTCGCTATTATCTAGCCTACAATTTAATTGGGTTTAAATAAATACTAAATGAGTACTGACAAGCAAACACCAAACATAACAATGCAAAGAGATAAAAACAAAGCAATCAAGGTAAAGTTATAACATCCAGATGTTGAATCCCCCTAGGACATCCTAGCAAAACCCGACCTTATCACTCGCTCACTAATTTGTTCATTGGGCCATAGGAATTCCTAAAGTACATTAACCTCTCTATCAAGTCAGTTAACCTCTAACATCAAGTTGATTAACCGTAATCTCTTGCTAATTAAAACCCCCACGTTGCATTAACACTGATTTGTGAATTCCCATATTATGTTTGACCTTCATTCGGAAGATTTACGTCGACTTATCTCTAGGTTTGCGTGTAACTCCTCTCACCTATAAGCAATTCTAAACATGCAATAAATCTCTCAATTACCAAGCATGCAATCAATGTTGAACCAAAACGCCGGAATAATTAATCCAACAACATAATATATCATTGGTGAGTCACAAAACACAAACAAATTAACAAAGCAACAATACCCATTGAAAAACTCATCATAGGGTTCATCACATCTAGATGCATGTTGAGTTTAACTCATAATTACATAGAATACAATAACAAAAAACAAATGAAAACAAGAGAAAATGAAAGAACCCATTGAGAATGCTTCAATCTTCAAGAAAGCCACTCGATTTTGATGCCGAAATGCTCCAAGGACGTTCTCCCCTTGAAACTAACTATTTCCCTCTTGAAGACTCTATTTTTGGTGTAAGAATGACGACCTCCTTAATTGAAATCCTAAAACTCGCTTAAATAGGTCAAAATGAGGCGGTCCGGAAATACACAGGCAAAGACACGCTCATGTATTACACTTCCCATCCCTATCTTGCTTTAAACTTTGTTGTTTTGACCATTTAAATCTTGTTGTTATGAGGCTGGTAAGACACAGACAAAGAGGGAATTAGCAACGACCATATGAGGCAAAATTTGTGTGTTTTATGAGGCAGATTAGGACACGAACAAAACACCAAATTACACAGTTATGATGTCATTAGCAACGGCCATATCTTGTCTCGAAGGCCTCGAAAGTTGTCGTTTAAGCTCTTTATTTGCTTGCTTTCGTTCATTTTCATCAAGACACCATTAATTGACTTGAAAAATGGAATATAAATGATGTAAGTACCAAAACTCACCAATAACGCTCGAAATACAATAAAACCCATATGAAATCGATAACACAAACACGTATAAATGAACGTTTATCAGTGGGTGTAGTTTTACGTGTAATCCCAATATGGCTATCCAAGAGGGGGGTGATAGATTTCTTGCTAAGTATAAAAGCTTTTGAAAACTTTTAGCAATATTTTGAAAGAAAAAGTTAATAACTAAATCCAACACAACCACAAAAACTGAAATGAAAATAAGTAAGGGATGGAGAAAATAAATATGCGATTTATAGTGATTCGGTCCTCCTTGACCTACGTCCACTCCTCTAGCCTCAACTAGAGAATTTCAATCCACTATCACTTCCTCACTTGCGGGTG
>CAODLS010732702.1:0-14015 GCA_948243855.1 Flueggea neowawraea
AAACATCCCAGTTCCTCCAACAAATTACATAACCAATCATCATTAAACAACGATGAAACTCATCATTTCTTAATCAGATCACTCCAAAATCACCAACATGAACCCAAATATCAACTACCATCAACAACTAAACATTTCAACATTAAGAACACAAATCCAGAAATAAATAGCTCAAAGCACATGAAATCAACAAAAAGATTCAAACTTTCTAGTTCAACAAATTCAATAACAGACACATAAAGAGGAAGAAATTCACGAAAAGATGAGAGCTTTATCAATAAATACCTCATACAGGAAAAAAAAAACCTCATACAGAAACCATGAGAGAGGATGAGAGGTTAAAATGCTATCTGGGTCTTGAAACAAAAAACAGAAAAAAGGTATAGAAGACAGAGATAATGATTCATGCACATATATAGACAAGGAAGGAAAATCTGGTTTGGGTCTGTGTGTACATAGAAAGCAAGTTGCTGAGAAGGAGATTAAGATGGGGGCAAAATGGGAAAATGCTTATAGAAGACAGTGCTTAAAATGGAAATGGATGAAATAGTAAAATTGAAATTTTTTTTTGCAGAGGTGGAATGTCAGAGAAAGAAGGGGACTGATCTCCAACTCTAACAGCGCGGGAGGCCTGCAACTGCCGACTGCTTTCGGTCTGTTTTTCCTGTTTCATTGGGATTTTGCCACGTGGCATTTTGGGTAGATTTTTGTTGGTCAAAAGACCAGGATGACCCTTTTACCTCTTGTTTGTATTTGTGTCGAAATTAATGTGGTTATCATGAACAAAAAAGAAACATAATCGATTTTAATAATTTGTCCACTGCTAAATATCAGATTTAGCTTTTTTATTTATTTTTCTAATTACCCTGTGTAGAGCTCTTACATTCTCGTCATGTATTAGTACAAAGGTTGGAATTTGTTTTACTGTTTATATTTACTTTACTAATTCTCATTTTAAGACTTATTAGTGTTAGAATGAACTCTAATAATAAAAAATTGAGAATTTCGTTTCGTCTTAAGCAAATTCTTTGCAATGACATTCAAATTTTTAAACTACCCAAAAAATTTTATCTTTACGAGCGCTTGTAATTTAAAATACGACTGATTATGTCCACTTTGCTCATTAAAACAAACAATCAAGCAATTAAAATTCCAATTTTTTTATAGTTTATGTCCACATTTTCATTTGTTAATTCATTCTGAAAGACTTCAAAATTGACTTAAACGAATTTAAAGTGTTGAGATTCAAACTTACAAACTTAACAAATACCCTAAAGACCCATTGAGCTTCTCATTAAAAACTATAAAACAATCAAACAATTAAAACTTGAAAAAGATGCACAAGCAAACACCTCATAGTGTGGTATGTAATAAATGGGGTGTACAATTGAGAGTTGGTTTGACCATGGTGTTGGGTGGGATGTAAGGTTTCCTATAGACAGTGAGTCGCAGTCATGAAGTTTACTTGCCTTCTTTCCAGTCTTAAGATCTAAGTTGGTTGGTACGTTTTTTGTTGTGTGCCACAACTCAACATCCAATATCGCTAAACACCAAAATTAGAACTGTGTAGAGATTACAGCAAATGTAGGTCTTGACCATATATAATATTGTTTTTATGTTTCACAAATATTTGAAAGTCATGGGAGATCTTAAACATTGTACATTCATGATTCATTGATTATGACTCTTACGGGACACATTTGACCACAGATTTCGAATATTTCAATATATTTATTGTTGACACTTGTAATAAAATAATTGACTCTAGAAGCTAACCCACTGTTGATTGTTAATTAGGCAGCTAATCAATTTATCTTCAACACTTGAGAAGTGAGAACCTTGGGTTTTTATACAAGAGAAACATAAAAACAAGAATGATAGAAAAGAAGAAAGGAAAAAGACTACGCCTTAAATCTTTTCTTTGCTCATATTGATATGAAGAAAGCATACATTTTGCTTGATGGAGCATTTTCTAGCTTTTCCCTTGGCATAAAATTTGACAAGTTTCATTTCGTGAGAGTGGTCACCCAACTCGGAATTAAAACGGATCAACATTCTAACCACAAAGCCAATAACTTGTTGGTAATTTAACGATTTTAATGCAATAAAATTGTAATTAATTTATTAGTATTAAGATACTAATAAATAATGTATTCAATCTATATATAGTAAGATGTCATATATTATACCAAGAAATTTAATAAAAAAAATTCATGGTCTTGGATTCGTAATTTAGCTAATTATATAAGTAATTTGTGTTAAGAGATGCGTCTCCTTTTACGTAAAAAACTATGAAAATAGGTACTCATAAAGTGACCTCTTCATACTCTCCAATATGATTGTCGGTGGATAAATCTAGAGAAGCTTTTTAAGTTTTAGTTATGCCTTGTGTTTCCTATCATGCAAACAAAATTATATTACCCATTCCCTACCAATTTCTACAAAGCCTTTAAAAGCTATATATATATATATTTCCTTGTTATCTTTTTTTTTTTTCCTTTTTTTCGGTCACAACGCATACATTCAATCACTTAACTATTTTATTGTTGGCACGATAATTTATGAAGTGTAATTTAAACCTACAAATATATAAAAATTTCAATCCAATGCATGATATTTTGAGGAGTGGTGGTAGGGTTGTAAGTTCGAATAGTTAAATTATATCAGAAAAAAAAAAAGAAATTGCTTGAAGCTCTGGGAAGGACCACAAAATAAATGAGTTGATAAAATCTTGCCAAACTTTCCAACTGTAACATTCGAAGAAAGAAAACGAAAGAATGGATCAGCACGTTCCTGTGATGGTAGTGCCATGTTGGCGCTACAATCTCTACTCAATAATTCTTCTTCGAATTTCTTCTTCACATCCTTTCCACCCATTAATTCTTTACATGCATAACTTACTTCAATAGGGCATTTATAGAAGCACATAATAGCACATGAAACATTAAATAGATCATGTTTCAGTATTTAGTAATAGCCTTTGGACATATAGTTATTGTCAATGTACAAAAGTTGATGACAAAGAAATCCGCAAAAGTTAAGGTTTGTTTAGTTGTAGAAATTTTTTACTTTTTTTTAGAAAATTAGAAAATAGAAATGAAAAAATAAAAAATTTGTTCATGCAACGCTAAAATTTTCTATTATTTTTATGTTATTTTAGAAAACCAAAATAAAACACAAAATAAAAAATAAAAAATTGTTTTCTCAACTAAACCTAACCTTAAATTTTGAAAAGAAATGTCACTTATTAAATATAAAAGAGTATTAATATTCTAATTTATAACTAGTTATTCACTATCTAAAATAAAATATTTGACAGTAAAAAGATAACTATTATTGACCCAATAGAATCATCTAAATATATCTAAACAAGTTTTTTGTAGCTGCCTTGTTTGTTTTACGTAAATTAAAACTGCATTTTTGTGAAATTTTCAAAAAAAACTTTATTTTTTTATTGTACAATCTTTTAATTTATAATTTTAGTTCTGAATCTACTATAAATAAATAAAGACTACATCTATATGTAGTTATGTAGTTGCTCTATGGACAAAATTTGCAACTTGTTCATAGAAAAACAAAAAGAAAAAAAGAAGAAGAAGAGAAGAATCTAGTTTCTAAGTAGTCAAAGTCTACGAAAAAGCCACGGAAACAGCATTTAAACACATAAAGAAAGATAAATTCAGAAAGTTGATCATTTCATTGACCACTAAATGTGGCTTTAAGTGCTAAGACCACAATTAGGGTTAGTATGAAGGGACAACTTAATGGTACGTAAACCTTGTGATAAATTATTAAGTGGGTGATTTAGGTTTATTAGTTTTGAATTTTCAAGGCTGGATTGATATGGCATCTAATATATGTCAAGAAGTAACGAATTATATGCTCAAATTGTTTTTTTTTTTAATTAAGTACAATGGCAATCCAAATACCTTACCCATGGTGTCACTCAAACCGACGA
The DNA here is from genome assembly GCA_948243855.1 of Flueggea neowawraea. NCBI lineage: Eukaryota > Viridiplantae > Streptophyta > Magnoliopsida > Malpighiales > Phyllanthaceae > Flueggea > Flueggea neowawraea. The sequence goes on from CAODLS010732702.1 coordinate 3,959, forward strand.
CCTAGAGAAAATGGGCGTGTAACTTTACCGCTCAAACGCCCACTATGTGTCCTTAATTGTTTTCAATATACTCTAATTCTAAAAAGCGTGTTATTCCCTAAATTTTTTTGATAAGTTATTTTATTCCCTACTAAATGTAAAAGACATACTTATTACAAGAAACATATTTTTGAAAATATTTTCATATTTTTATAATTTGTTTGTATTCACTTATTAAAAAAGGGGAAATGTTCACTTCTATACAAGTTTAATATACCAACCTTTTAAAATTATCATCAACTCAAACTATTTCTAAAACTATGAACAAAGGCCAAACTAATTGCACAACTACCAAACACTAAACCAACGCACGGGGTATTGACAAGCTCTCACGAGATATTGAATTCTACCGTGTGTACACTATCTATAAATTTGTTCATTTAACAATAGGGTTTCATTTATTTTTTATGTTGACAATATGTGTATAGGTAGTGGACACAAAAGTCCACCATCTGTCCACCATTTAGAGATTGATTAAGAAATTTTACAAAATAACTTCTATTTTGAGGACTATTTTATAATTTTATAAAATTTAAGGGACCAAATAATTAATTTTAATATATCAAACAACTAGGGTTTCATATACACCAAACTATCATATATTCACCATCTTCCTCCTTCGTGTCGTTCTCTGCCACCAGTCAATGATTTGAATCGCATTTTGGATCAATCTAGCTGGCGGAGAAGACGTTCTCCGGTGCGTCATAACCGAACCTCACGAACCTCTCCAACCGAAATTGAATGGTGGTGGAGAGAGCGATAAGCCATCGCCTCCAACAAGATCGTAATAGTCACCAACTTGGAACAACAACAGCCTTCACCTCGAGATCGCAAGGACGAAGAGAGAGAGAGAGAGAGAGAGCAGTGTAAGAGGAAGAAGAGAGAGAAACAGAGAAGGAAGTCGAAGGGAGATAGAGAGACGAAACAATCGCAAAGAGAGAGTGATTGAAAAGAGAGAGAGAGAGAGAGAGAATGACTACGGGGAAATTTAAATAAAATAGCTAGAATTTACATATTTTTTCCCTGATCTTCCATTTTCAAAAATATAATCCGAATTATTGTGAGTTGCAAACTTGAGGTATTTTACATGTTGCATCATATCATTTTCCCAATTTTTACGTAAGTAATCCACCAAAATAAAACATATTTTTATAAATGACCACTTTAAAACTTTAACCAAATATGCCAATAAATTAGTGAAGTTTCTTTTTTAAAATAGCCACGTCCATAAATTAAAATGTGGATCAATTAGATCTCCTCAAAAAAAGATGTTGGAAAATTGATAAAATCGGATTTAAAGTTTTTGATTGACTAATTCTAAAAACATAGGAAATTTCAACAAACAATAATTACATTAAAAATATCCTAACAAATACATATCAACAAGTTCAAACACATTAAAAAAAAGTCGAAAAGGCATAATATTCATAATTGATGAATAAATTCTTACTGAAATGCAATCGAAACTCGTCAGAAACTTTGCTATGTCGTTTACATACATCACGATCCAGTAAAAATAATTAAGGGTTTCATGTAAGTTTCATTCTAGTGTCTTTATATCATTTTTCACATTGATTTTTAAACTGTAATGCTTTTTTTATAGAGTGAAACATTCTTGAAACTTGATTGAAACTATATTAGATGTTAAGATAAAAATATGCCTATAAAATATTGAAGAAATTTCTGAAAATTGACAAAAAAAAAGTGGATGGATTCAATGACCCTTCTTGGTCCCAAATATGACATTCTAAGAGGGGTGAATTGGAGTTTGCGAGATTTTAAAAATTTTATTGAAAACTTTTGCAAGTTAAACCAAATAACAAAGTCTTTTACAAATAAAATCAAAGCTAAATAATGAAATAATAAAACACCAATTCACAATCAAGATAATGCAAATGTAAAGCAAAGTATAAAGAGTAAGGGAGAGAGAACAAATCCAATTTATAGTGGCTTGGTCCTCCATGATCTACGTTTACTCCTTGAGAATCCTCTCAAGAATTTCAATCCGCTAACTCCTCACTTTCGAATGGAGGGAAATCGTTTATAACATTTATTTTTGATGGTTCAACAAGCAACACACTATTTTAAGAATAAAACAAGTAAACTAAACCACTAGTTTTTGCAGGCTCAACTAGCAAACATAATCCCTAATTTTTGCTGGCTTAACTAGAAAACCGTTACCACTTGACCAGCCCCGGTCCCCCCACTTGTCGTCTTCTGAAACCCTCTTATTAAGGGTTCCTCCAATGGTCTTCCTAAAAGTGCCCTCCTCTCACTTACAGGTGTGAGAAGGGCACCACCATTAAAGGTTGTTGGTAGTATTTCTGATTAAAAATAATATATACATGAAATATGTTTAGATATTTTGAAAGGATTGAAAGACCATTGACAAGTGGAAGTGATGATTCATGAAATAATCCTAATATAGTTGTTGAATCTGAAATTAATGTCGGTGATACAAGTGAAAAGAAGGCACGAATTGAGTTAAGTGAAAAGGATATTGTTGTTGATCATGCATTACGGAAGCCTATGGTAGAGTATGATCCTCAAATTAGAGACGAGGCTAGGAGGTGATATGTCCTTAAAGGTCATTGTCAACCATTAGAGCACAATTTTCTGATTAGCCAATTTGGGAAAAAAATGAGGCAATTCCAAAAGAATTGGTTCATTAACTATCCATGGTTGGAGTATAGTGTTTTGAAAGAAGCCGCAAACGAGCGGATTATATATTAGAGTTGTGACCCTGGATAAAAAACTTGTTGGCTTGATCCATGCACTTATTTTATGGACAAAACAAAAAAACCAAACCTCTATTTTTTGTGGATTTAATTAGAAAACTATTACCCACTAGTTTTTTAAGGCTCACTAGCAATCACTATTATTTTTCTATGACACAACAAGAAAACTTATCTACCCAAGCAAACAACCTTGCTTGATACAAATTCAACCCAAGATATAACAAATTAAAGCTCACACAAACTCAGAAATATAATAACAAGTAAATAGCTCAAATGAGTTAGAAAGGTAGAAATGAGAGGGAAAGTAAATGGCAAACTTGGCAATAGTCTCTTTTTTTTTTCCTTCTGTTTTAGGACGTCTATTTATAGCCACTTGTAGGAATATAGCCATTAGGAGCCTCAAAGTAGCTGTTGTGAGAAAATAGAAAATTCTGTTTTAATTGGCGTCACTGCCTTCTATGTGTATAGTACATTGATTCAACTGAGTTTTATGCACTTTGATTTTCCTTCTGCATGTATTGCTTTCAACCTAGTACTCACTGCTTTAGATATATTGACATCTACGTGTCTTGTTCCCGTTCTACGTTCGTAGGCACTTGATCTATGTGTTTTGTACCATATTCTGCATGCATTGCTCTGAATTCTAGAATATGCATTTTCATCCAGTGGTTTGCTACGTGCGTAACACCTCTTTTACATGCGCAGTAGTTCATCAAAGATAATACCTTTAATTCTTCACGTGACTGTGTTAGAGAATATTTGAAATTCAAATCCCAATGAGCATCTCAACTTTGTCCTCATTTGAAGCTCGTCCACGTGCGTAGTGACTTTACTACATGCACAGGACCTTGTTCTTCAAAGATCACTCCTTTGATACTTCACATGACTATGCCAGAGAATATTCAAATTCCAATTCTCGAGGAGCATTTTGAATTTGTCAATATTTTGGAGCACCGACTATGCGCTTAGCATTGCTTTCTACATGCGTAGTATGATCTTTTCAAAGATGTCACCTTTACTCTTCTACGCGCATTCCACTGAAATAGAACGTGGCTAGAACTTGTCTTGTGAGCCCTCTTTAGTTTGCATCACAATCCCGTCTATGCGTTTAGTAAGATGCCTCCTCTAGACTATTAGCTTTATCATCTATACTACGTGTATAGCATAACCTCTATGTGAATAGATCAATGTCTGACACTTTTTGCTTCCTAGTTCAACCTATTTATGTGCATTGCATAGCCTTTTACACGTATAGCTTCCAGTCTTGCATGCATCAACGTGCTTAGATTGCTCTTTAAGTGCTTTGTGACCAGATATCAGTAAGTCTGCAACTTTGCACCTCTTTCATCAATGTTTTGCATTCATCATCATCAAACCGAGCTCAACAACTTTATATTTAGGGGTTGCATCTCTTAAAAAGAGGAGTTTCATGTTTTTTATTTCCATCAAAATCTTAATTCAACAATTTCAAAACACATTTAGAACCAAAAAGGGAAAGCCGAATTTTTTCATAGCATTCAATATTCAACGTCGATCAACCACCAAAACCAAAGAAGAATAAGGTATTCGGTCTGCCATGAAATTCGTCGAAGGTGGTTTCTGTGCCAAGACTTCAACAAGGTACAAATCCTTTCACTGAAACTCCCCATATTATTTCAAATCCACAAAATTTTAATAAAAGTATTAGCAAATGAAAATCTTCTTAATTACAAAATAGGTTGAAGCTATGATGTTTCAACAAGGTTTTAATGCAGTTTCAACACGAATTTCATAACGCCTGCATATTAAATTGAAAAAAGTATGATGTTTCAACAAGGTTTCAATGCAGTTTCAACACGGATTTTCCAATAACAAAACCTATACGTATCTAAAAGAAAATCAGATATTAACTACCAATTAAAGTGGAGGAGAGAGAAACCAACCGATATTTACTGCCTAAATAATATGATAATGATTGGATTTATCTCTTTAGTGATCAAAATTAAAATATTAAAACCTACAATTGTATTATCAAAGTTGGATGGTTATTTGGTACAATTTCCTCTTCTCAACACCATATGGTTGCTAGTAGGCCAGAGAAAAGAATGGTCCACACATTCCCTTGTAAAAGAGGCGAGTGCTAATTACACAGTATATCATATTTAATCTACCAATTTTTAATTTTGGCATCTTAGGTTTTGTAATTATATAAATAACACATTTTAAACTTCAAGATTAAAAATATCACCTCTTCAAACTCAATTTTTAAAAATGTCACATTAATTTTCATATAAATTTCAATTTTTTGTTTTATTTTCTCAATTTTTTTTATCTCTCTTCAGTTTCTCTCTCCTTGTCTCTCTCTTCTCCTCTCAAACCCTAGCCGCCCTGCCTCTCCTCTCTTTTCTCCTTCGACTGCCTCTCTTAAACCTTACCACGTCTATTCTCTCTCCTCCTCTCAAACCCTACCCGCTCTTCCTCTTCTCTCTCTCTTCGATCTCGTCGGCTGTCGCTCTTCGTCGTTGCTTGTCTCTTACAGAGGAAAGAGGTTACTGACAGAGATTTGGTGAGTTTTTATTCTGTTGGAGGCCACATCAACGACGTTCGACAGTTGGTAAAGTAGCTTGGGAAGGCAATGTGCTTAGGGTCTGTTAAATTGTTGTTTGGTGTATACTTTTTAAAATATTATTTAGAATGCCTTAATCGCAAGTTCTGTTTTGTCATTGAAATTAAGTCCTCTATGTTATTTTTTTTTTTATGAATTTTGCTGTTTTTTTTATATATTATTGTTTTTATGAACTTTTATATATCATTGTGAACCATTGTATAAAAAAATTCATTTTAACATTTTGTTTAATTTTTTTTGTTCACAATAGTACAAAATAGTTCACAACCATGTACAATATAATGTACACCATTTTGTGAACCATTGTGAACGTTAAAACCAACCCTGAAAAAAAATATTTTTTGAAGAAAAAGTTCATTCGAAATGTCTAAAATAATAATTAAAAAAATTCATTTAGACTTTTCAAAAAATATGAATTTTGTGAACCGTTTAAAATATGAATGAATTGTGTGAACAAAGAAAACTACCACGTGAACTATTATGAACCAAAATGACATTGCTAAATTCGTTGAAATTTTTCAACAAAATAATTAAAAATACTATTTAGACTTTTTTGAAAATACGAACTGTGTACTCCATTATGAATTATTATGAACTGTTGTAAACCTAAAAAACACAATCTTGATTGGAAATATTTTTTTAAGAGAGAAAATTCAATTTCTCGCAAGTTTTCAAAAAAGTAACATTTTGATATATGATAACTGAAAGTGATATTCTTAATACTTGAAAATTTAGAGATGTTATTTTTAGTAAGTGATATTTTTTTTTTATAAACATGTAATTTTCCCAAGAGGCGAAGCACACTCGTGGGCTTGAAGAAGCATTTGATTGGTGGGTCCAAACTACGTTTTTTTTTTATCATTACATTCATACCACTCGAATTAGGGATGTCAAACATCCTAGACTAGGTCTAAGTATTTCAAGAAATGATTTTCCATTTTCTAAGGGAAATAAAAAATCAAAACACAAAATATTTCCTCACATTTTTCAACTGTAGGTCTAATTAAAGTCATGCTTGTTTTAGCTTTCGGATTCATAACATATATAAAATTAGTGCCATTAAATAAAAATTTTAAAACTTCTTATTTAATACGGTATTTTAGCACGAATTAATTAAATAAATACTAGTAGCTGATAACAGTTAACAGACAAGAGAGAGTTGGCCATAGCAATCCTGCACAGAAGAAGAAGGCTTATCTGTTTTTCTATTAACAATACCTAAAACCAAAATAAAATCGTACCTGATTCCTTTGTCGTAGCTACAACAACAAGAAGTCCACGTTCTATGTCTATGGTCTGGCCAACATAATTGCAGAACTTAACATCAACAATCCCAGCTGCTTATCTTCTTGTAATGACTTGCATTTTAAGACTATCAATATTTATCCAGCAGTGCATCCACAGCTAACTAAGCAGATAGGTGTGTAGTGTTTATGTGGAGAGGAGCCAACCTAACTGGGATATCTTAACAGGAGTTGGTTTTTCTCCTAAACAAAATTGTCACATATTTTCTAAAGTGATAATTATGTCATACACTTCAAAAATTTTGTAAAATTTACTTTGTACGGACTAGGTATATTTATTACACGAATTAGGTATGTTTATTACAAATATACTTTACAATATTTCGTCTGTATAATTATAATTTTCAAATTTATGGATATTAATTTTTAATTCACAAACTCTTGTTTATATATTATTTATATTTTTTGTATATTATTTATATTTATTTATATGTTATTTATATGTTGTTTATAAATAAGATTCAATCAACTTCGATCAATATATAAACATAAAACAACGCATAAACAAATATAAATAAATCCACGTATTTGTAATTTTTTTTGTTGGACGGTGAGTTTGAAATTTTGGATAATATGAGTTAAAATTTTAAAATTTGGTCTTGCAATTCTATTAATTCTTATTTAAGAGCCAGTAAATATATAAATTGCCCTTTTAAAAAAAAATTACCAGGATTAAGATTATTTTAAGTTTCGAAACAAAAGTAAAACAATGTAACAGGTGTGGGATTTGAACCCACGCCCTTTCGGACCAGAGCCTAAATCTGGCGCCTTAGACCACTCGGGCAAACTCTGTTTGTTGAAGCTGAAAGTGGTATTATTTATTGTTAAATAAATTAAAAATTAACTTTTTTTAAAGCATTTTATTTACTTCCATTGAATTTCAAACACTCAATTCCTTATACTGCAATTAACTCCGGTACTAATAAGTTACAAATTTATTGATATTAAAATTTAAAGTTTATTTTGTATTATTAAGATGAGAAAATATTGTTGAAACAATCCATTAAGTTTTAGTATACAGTAGATAATACATTGAAACAACGGTTTTTTAGATTTAAAAAATGCACTAGAAAAGGAGATAGATAGCAAGACACAGCAGTTAGCTTTAAAAATACAAAATAAATGACATACTAGAAAGAATATGAACATCCCCAACGGCCTTCTCATCATTTCTCCTTTAAAAAACCATATTTTATTTTTTTTGTACATAAAATTGTCTTAAAATTTGTATAACACTCGATTTATCTAATATATTAATTAATACTTCATTAACTAATTAATAAAAAGTAAAAAGAGTGAATAATATTTCTTAAAAAATATAGAGTTATTATTCACTCATCTCCATATTTTTTTGAATTAGTAATAAAATATTAATTAATGAGATCAAAAAATAAATTGAGTTTAAAATTTAAGATAAATAGTAGAGAAAAATTGAATTGAATATAATATTGTAAGAGTCAATACAAGAAGCCCGCTAGAAATGCTTTAAAAAGGAATGAGAATGGGATGGTGAGATGCAACTTGAACTGCAATGAAAATGGCCAATACTTTCCATTCCTAACTTCAAGACAATCTACATTTCTCACATCTTTCTTGTAAAACGTAAAGCAGATTAGATTACAAGCTTACTTCTTCTTTTCCCTCTAAAGATTGCAGCACAATTCGATTTTGAGAAAAAAAAAATGTTTCCAGAAGGTGATGGCACATAAAAAGCATCAGGTAACAATGGCATGGAACTCCTTTTTGTTCCAATACACCTGGTGATTTGCAGAACCATAAACTAAAAGGAAGAAGACACAAACAAACTCCTAGGGATTGATCATACAAACCTAGAAGAGAGGAAAAAAAATATATGGTACATTTAGCAGCATCACATGTAATTTCAAACTTCTCTATGCTTTTAGAGAAGCACACGGACGGCCTGCGATGCATTTCAGAATGCATCGCAAAAAGGTATGATTAGAGGAGGGGTTATAGGAAGAGAAAAATTCTGGATCCTGCTCCAGGGATTCTGAATAACTCTCCAAAATTGATACTATTTCGTCGAAATGAGGTCGTTTGTTCGGATGGCTTGACCAGCATCTGTTGATAAGATGACTAAATGCCGATGGACACCCAGCAGGTAATGGCGGTCTAGCATTCTGCATAAAACCAAGAAAATATCAGAATTAATTGACAAACTCCTATACCATGTATCAGCGAAATATTGACGATAGTAAATTACAGTTCTCATCTTCACATAATGTGACCTACTTACTGACATGATCTACTAACTGATGAAACTGTAAATGAAAAACCAAAAGAAAGAATGTTGCACTAGTAACAGTAGAGCAACGGTGTTACACAAGGAACATATGTAATTGCAGGATTTTCTGCAGCTTTTCAATGAAGGTTACTAGTGGACTGTCCACAGTAAAATGGCTAGGACCATGGCCCCATTGGAGTGACAAGTTCAGTTCAACAGCATTGCGAAGCTTGTATTTATCCATCTTTGTTGCTTCATCATGATCTCGGTATCATTAGGAAGCTTTTCTCAAAATAGGAAAAGGAAATCAACGTAAAATGAAAACTTCCCTTCCATGTGCACTTTTCAAGGATGGGCACAACACACGCAAGACATATTCATAAATGTCAAGAAATGCAAGAAATGTGGACACTTTTGAAGTGTCAAAATCAGAAATGCAAATGTTATGTTCTTGTTTAAATTTCTCATATAGAAACAAAAATGTATGGACAGGACAGCAGGGCCCATATCTAATGGTAGAATACAAAGCATGGGCACATGCAAGCAACTATTTTCTTACCTATAAAGCATGTGAAATAACAGGATTAGTAAATGAACCTGGACAATTTGAACCGATGAAGTTTCAAGTTTCTAGACATTGCAAATGATTTGCCATATCAATCAAGTCAGATTTCAGGTTAGTTGAGATGAGCCAACGGTATATGCTATTATTCATTTCAAATATTTTGCAACAGCTTGTCCAAGACCAGTGTTTCAGAGGATCCAATATTCATCTCTAAGAAATATCCCTGCGTGCTCTTAACCTACATTCACCTAGTTCTTTATTTCCGATACGAATTTTAAATGCAAATCAAATTTCATTAATCAACAATAAGGGAGATGATGCATGTCTGAGTAACATAAATATCTCTCAACTCTGCAGATTCAAACATGTAATTGCAGAATAACCAACTCATCTTAGTAAGAAAATTTATGTCAGAAGAACGAGATTCATTTACCTTTTGGCAGACTGCAAATGCAGCTTGTTCAGGAGTCATGTTATCAAATGGTGTCAATGCAGTTAATAGCTCCCATAGGACTATACCAAAACTGTAAACGTCAACTTTCTTTGTGTGCTGTTTTTCTT
>CAODLS010732758.1:0-31411 GCA_948243855.1 Flueggea neowawraea
CTTATTTATCATTGGTGTTTTGATTGAGACTGCTCTTCTAGTGCTGAAAATGGTTTTTGAACTTTTGCAAGGATCGAGCTAATGAAATATATAAGAGGGTAGAAGATCAGAAACCTCTTAAAGGACGAAATCAAGATGCATTTTCGGCTGCTTGTCTGTATATTGCTTGTCGACAAGAAAACAAACCTCGGACTGTGAAAGGTACAGAACAATCTTGTTTTTTTTTTCCTTATCAGTAACTGCTAATTAAATTGTCTTCATGCTTGTGATTATGCTTTCTTTATTTTGTGATTGCTGCTAGAAATTTGTTCTGTTGTGAATGGAGCCACGAAGAAAGAGATTGGTCGGGCAAAAGAGTTTATTATTAAGCATCTTGAGGTAGAGATGGGTCATGGTGTGGAAATGGGAACTATAAATGCTGCAGACTATCTGGTGAGTTATTGGTAGTAGTGATGGACTGCCACTTTGATCTTCCTTCTTTTGTGTTTTTTTTTCCCTTTTAATTTCAATGTTATGTCGGCTTGTCTTTGTACTTTATGCTATTTCCATCTTAACCTTGTAGAGGCGCTTTTGTTCAAACTTGGGAATGAACAATCAAGAAATTAAGGCTGCCCAAGAAGTTGTTCAGAAATCTGAAGAGCTTGATATCAGGTTTATTTTTAATGTTCTCTTGTATTTGCAATCAAATCAAAGTTTAGCTGTGGTATATTCTTGAAAGAAACCAAATCAAAGTTTTGTCTGCTTTCTTTTATGTTTTATGCAAAATTATGGTATATTCTTGAAAGAAAATATCTATTCCTTAAAAAAGAAAACTTGTAGATACTAATTTATTTATGGAAACAGTAATTGCTATCGACAATGAAGCACATAAGTAGTTGATAGTTGATTAATAGTAGCCTGGCAACAGCAAGGCTTCTATTTTCTCTTGCTGTGAATAAGCACTTCATTAATTATGTTTTCTTCCTGGTTTATATTGGGTGACACTAAAATTTTCTGGTGAGCAAGATGTAAAAAAATTCATCAATTAAACCTTAATACATGATTGTTTTAAAAAAAGGCTGAAAGTTCGTATTGTTTTTTCAAAATATTGAAATGGTTGGATGCTAACACACATGTCAGTTAAGGACTTTGCACTTCGGCCTCTTTTCACGCAAACCTTACTGACTTACCACATGAATTCGGAACACAGAATGTGTCAACCTTATCTGATGATGCACATTATAGTATTTGACAGATTCTTCAGTTTCTCGTCTGCCAGTTACTTAATGCTAGATGTTTCTTTTTCTTCTCTTTGACAAGTCACAACTTTCTGTTGCTTATGCAGAAGGAGTCCAATATCAATAGCAGCTGCTGTAATTTACATAATAACTCAATTAGCAGATGATAAGAAGCCTCTCAAAGGTGAGAAACTAGAAAATAAGCAATTTCGACACAATGTTTTTCCTTTTATCCAATGTACAAATGCTGTGGTTGCAGATATTTCAGTTGTAACTCAAGTTGCTGAGGGTACCATCAAGAACGCCTTCAAGGATCTTTATCCCCACTTGTCACATATAATACCAAGCTGGTTTGCCAAGGAAGAAGATATCAAAAATTTGCATTCATAGATATTTAAGGAGATAAATAGATATACTTACATTGCATCAATCAAAATGCGTGCGATGCTGATTTTCAATGGACATGAAAATCTTAGAGCTTTTTTGTGATCATGTACATAGAATCGGCTTTTTCTTCCATAGTTTAATCTAGAAAGAGAAAAGGTATTGTATTTCATTTATTTGTTCATCATCTTTTTTGTGCAAAAGATGGTCAAAACCTTTGAATTGAATTTTAAGCTAAGCTTGTCATGATATCTTCCAAATCATATGATAATTTACAATCTTCCAATACATTATATTAATCCATTCAATCGTAGCATTCTTGTTTCTTTCTTTTCATGCACAATGATGATGGTCTTTTCCACCATGGAACATTTTTATAGTATGAGTATGTTATGTTGGTGGGTATTTTGGAATTAGAGTATGAACGAATTTTTTTTTTGTTGGTTAATTACATACTATAGCACAAATAGAATCAAGATTTTTACAAACAGACTCCACTTGTTTTAATTTTAAAGAGGGTAAAATCAATGACGGTCTACGAATTTTAATGTATTATTCATCTTAATTCTTATTAGTTTTAAAATAGTCGTTCCGGTTCTTCTGCTTGTCATTGTTGATCAAATACAGCTGGTCATGTCAAATTTTTTGACGTGACAGATGAGCCTACTAATTTAAGATTTTATTGACAAAAATATCTTCTTTTTTTTTAATTTTCTCTCCCTCTCCCTCTATACTTTCTCTCTCATTTCTCTCTCTTCGCTTAAGAGTATCCAACAAACTACTCACACTCCTTTCACAAAATATAATATTTTATTTTATTATTCATTTCGAATTTTAAACACAACTCCATTTTTATTACAATCTAACTCACTTTTTCAATATTTTACTAATAAAATAACTAATAATTTTAATAAATCTACGGTTCATCTTCAAATTTAAAGAATTATTATTTATTCTTTAATACTATTTATCTATTTTATCAATAAAATGTTTATTTTTCAATATTTTATCTCTCCAATACATAATTTTTTTAAAAAATTAACACATAAATAAAAATAATAATAAATTTTGATCATCCATTGTAGGATCGTTGGTGATGCTCTAAAACCCCAGAAACTCCTCACCTCACCGATACCTCCAATCCTCCCCACCACAATCACCGCAAAAACCACCGTTGAGTCCCACCATTGAAAGCTCTCTCTTACCAACACGGAACATCCAAGCCTTCTCTTTCCTCCTAAACTGTCATCTCTTCCTTTTTATTTTAGCGTGGAGAACCAAAAGAGGGAGAGCAACTTAGCAGACCAAATTCAACCAATCCCACCACCACTTTAATCTTCCTTCTCTTGATTTCACTCCTCAAATTTTGACAAAGGTCAGGCTCTTTGATTCAATCGCAGCCAAACTCGACGAAGACGATGAAGTTTATAACGAAGAAGAGGAACAAGCAGAGGATGGCATGGAGAGTAATTCACGCGTTGATTATGGGCGGTTTGAATTGTACGAAATTTGATTCTGATTTTGAAAGACGAGGAAGAAGAGGATGATGAGTATGGTTATGTAAAGGACTCCGGATTGGAAGAAGAACGAGAAGAAGACGAAAAAGAGGTATGCGTGATGATGTCAGGGATTACTCTTTTCCATTGCACTTGTCAATTTGTAGATCACAAGAAACTTTTCGGTTTATATTCTAGGTGATGAAGTTCACTTTCTCACTGGGTGTTTGCTTTCTGGATATCAAAGTGCCATGAATAAATTCAAGTCCACGATATTTCAGTAATGTTGATGTCTATTCCCCGTGGTTTCGTTGATATCCTAAACTTGTCCTTATGCACAACTACTTTTGGACCCTTATTGCAATTAAATAAGAACTGAAAATGGTTAATTTATAGAAGCATTTGATTGTGAACTGTGAAAGCTTAGTCTGATTCTTTTGGTGATATTAACATTCTGTAGACCAGGTCGTGAGAGGGGCGGTGATTAGGGAGGCTGGGAATGAGGAGATGATGGTGGTGGCGGCGGCTTTGTTAGTTGAATTTGAATTTGTTGCGCCAGGGACGGCCAGATTATTATGGCTTGAGGTTTTTTGATAGTTGTTGCAGAGGTTAGTTTGAAAGGGAAGAGGGCTACGGTGGTGGTGGCGGCATTGTTAATTGAATTTGAATTTGTAGATTTGGATAAATGATAATGTGAATTTATGTATGAAATAAAGTTTTCAATCTTTTTTCATTTTCTGTTTAGAAAATGGTTAGGTTTTGTGGATTATTGAATGGTAGTGTATGGTGTTGTTTTGATGGAATGGTGGTTGTGGCATGTTGCCGGTTCCGCAACCGGCGGTTCCGGTTTGTCAAATGTACAAACCGGAATCAAACCGTGGTTTTTACGGTTTAGTTCGGTTTCGGTTTCGATTTTGATCAGTTTTGACCGGTTTTAATCGATTTAACCGCCGGTTCGGTTTCGGTTCGGTTTCCAGATTTTTTTCAAATTTTTTTTTAATCCGTTATTTTATCCCGTCAATTGGTTTGTAAATTTTGTTATATTCAATAATTAACTATAATATCAATAATGTATTTTTTCTAAAGATTTTTTTAATAATTTTTAAACAAATTAATTATTCTATTAGTAATTAATAATAATAATTTATAGAAAAATGAATTTTTAAGAGAGTGTAGAAGAGATTGAGAGATAAAAAAATGGTGTAAATTTGGTAAGAATGAGGTGGGGTATTTATAGAGTTGAAAAAATAAAAAAAACAACAAAAAAATAAAAAAAAAATAAAATAACCGTCGGAACCGCCTGTTCCAACGGTTAGAACCGGCGGTTTCAACGGTTCAGTGAACCGCCGGTTCAAATCACCGGTTAAACCGACGGTTTGACGGTTTTTAAAACGAAAAACCGGAACCTAAACCGTAAACCGTCGGTTTTGATCGGCCGGTTCCGGTTTCGGTTCGGTTCTGGTTTTGATCGGTCCGGTTCCAGTTCGGTTCGCCGGTTTCGGTTTGGTTTTTACACGTCTACATTAACATGCTAACTCCCTACAAAAAAAATACTGACTCAACCGAACTTACAGGTTATTGGTGAAGGTAATTCTATTTTGAGGAAATTATGTGGTTCAACTACATAAATTTGTAATTTTTTTTTGTACGGACATTATATGTTTATTAAGTATTCAATTTTTCATAATTACTGATTGATGGTGTGATTTTTCTTATACATGTTTTCAAATTTTTAAATTTATGACATCTTTTTATATGTTGTTTGAATATTTTTATATATTGTTTATATGTTGTTGATATCTTGCTTATATATTGTTTGATGTTGTTTTTATGTTGTTGATTTTTTATTTATATATTGTTAATATCTTTAATATGCAATGAACACATACTAAACAAGTTTTAAACAAGCTTAAGAATTGTTTTTGGTTCATGAATCAGTTTATAAAGTTGACTACATAAATTTGAAATTTTAAATTTTTTGCTTAAAATATTAAAAGTGTGTCCCATGAATCTTTTATTTATAAATTTGGATTGTGTGTATATATATTTGGCCCTTCTATTTTAGTGTTTAATTTCAATTATGTATCTTAAAATTCAAGTCATAATTACGTGATACACCTAATAAAGTTTGCAATATTTGTTCCGTACGAACATGATATGTTTATTACAGATAAACTTTACAATATATCATTTGTATGCACGTGTCTTTTCAGATTCACAGATATTTATTTTCAAATTTACAGAGTCTTGTTTATATATTATTGATTTGTTGTTGATGTTTTTTCTATATTACAAATTTGAGGCATCTTGTTTCTATGTTGTTTCTTGTTTATATATTGTTTGAATGTTATTTATATCTTATTGATGTCTTTTTTTTTTTTGTTTATATGTTGAAAATTATATATAAACAAATATGTAATTTATATGTTGTTGATTTGTTGTTTATATATTGTTTTCTATTTATATATTATTTAAATATTATTTATATGTTGTTGATATCTAGTTTATATGTTAAAAATAAGGGAGACTATTTAAGGCCAAGCAGGTGTTAAAGCACCTGCTTCCGCCGGAGGATGGTCATAGAAGCATCCCCTCCGACAGAGCTCTGCACCTCTGGTGGAAATGAACCCAGCATAGAGAGTTGCAAATTGCAAACGATCTAATAAGCTGAGAGAGTTTATGGTTAGCGAATTGCAAACAGAGATAAACTTGTGAAAGAAAAAAGCCAGATCAAGGTTCCTTTACTGAAGGGTTTGGGAAACTGAACGGAGATGAACGAAGACGGTCCAGTTTTCTTGTACAGCGACGAGATGAAGACGAAGACGACGATATCAACACTCTTACTTCTAATCAATTGAGCCTTTTGAAGACCTCATTTTTAAAGCTCAATAGTTTGTTAGCTTATTACAAACTATTACGAAAAACTTATTTTTACGCTAGTTTATCTTGCCTTTAAAACTTATTACAAAAATTTACCTCAATAGTTTGAGTTTCAATAGTTTGTCGTACTAATTGCATTGACATGAAATAATTTACATATAAACCAATCATATTAAATCCTAATTTTTTTTCCTCAAAATCGTTCCAATATGATGAGACATCCTTGTTAACAAACCACATGACGAAAAAAAATTTCATGTCAAAATGTCACGTTAATATGTAACGGAGAATTCAAACGGAATGCTAAAAGAATAGTGACAGAATCAACTTTTTTCTCGATTTAAAAGTTATATTACATTCTCTCGACTAGGTTCAGCTGATGACATAGGCCACTAAGGCCTATGCCTAGGGCCCCTTATAAATTGGGCCTCCTAGTTAAAAAATTAACTCTTAATTTTAAAAATTGTTAATTATACAGTACATCAATAAAAACTTTGTAAAATTTATTCCGTCAGACAATTTTCACATATTACAGATTCATGCACGTCATCTTTTTGAATTCACGGCTCGACCTTTTAAATCACATGGTGTCTTATTTATATATTGTTGATTTGTTGTTAATATTTATATGTTGTTGATATTTTCTATATTTACAAATTCAAGGCATCTTGTTTAAATGTTGTTTATATATTGTTTATATGTTAAAAACAACACATAAACAAAATGTCAATAACATATAAACAATACCTCGACAACAAATAAATTACAGATTTGTTCATATATTATTTTCAATATATAAACAATATATCAACAATATATAAACAATATTCAAATAATATATGAACAAGAAATAACTATAAACAACATATAAATAACATATAAATAAGTTTTAAATAAATATGTAATATAAACAAATTCTATATAAATTTTAAACAAAATATAAACAAGTCTGTGAATCTACAATGTTAATAAGTGAACTACATGTTTAAAATTTAAAAAATGAACCGCATGAATATATAATTAATAATTTTGGACTTTATGAATATGTAAATGATCCATTTTAATATAGGTTTTATGAAATAAATGAAAATTAACTACAATTTAAAAAGAATAGGGCCCACACCAATTAATCACTTGCCATATGTTTTTTTTAATCGTAGCAAATATTTTATGAAAATTAACTACAATTTAAAAAGAATAGGGGCCACACAATTAATGTAACTTTTTGCTACGATTTAAAAGTTATATTATATTCTATCGACCAGGTCCAGTTGATGACATGGGCCTTCAAGGCCTATGCCTAGGGCCCTTATAAATGGGGGCGTCTTAGTTAAAAAATTTACCCTTAATTTTAAAAGTGGTACTTATGCCATCCATCAATAAAAACTTTGTAAAATTTATTATACGGACAACTTTCACATATTATAGATTCATGCACGTCAGTTTTTCGAATTCACGGCTCGAATTTTTAAATCACATGGTGTCTTGTTTATATATTGTTGATTTGTTGTTGATATTTATATGTTATTAGTATGTTGTTGATTTGTTGTTGATGTTTTTTGTATTTGTAAATTCAAAGCGTCTTGTTTAAATGTTGTTTATATATTGTCGATATCTTTTTTTATATGTTGTTTATATTTTAAAAAACACATAAACAAAATTTCAACAACATATAAACAATACCTCGACAACAAATAAATTACAGATTTGTTTATATATTGTTTTCAACATATAAACAATATATCAATAATATATAAACAACATTCGAATAATATATGAATAATAAACAATATATAAACAACATATAAATAAGTTTTAAATAAATCTATAATATAAACAGATTCTATACAAATTCTAAATAAGTTTTAAACAATATATAAATAGGTATGTGAATTTGCAATGTTAATTAGTGAACCGTGCGTTCAAAATTTAAAAAATGAGCCGCGTAAATATGTAATTAATGATTTTGGGGTCTGTGAATATGTAATTGACCCGTTTTAAAATAGGTTTTATGAAAAACAATGATAATTAACTACAATTTAAAAAGAATAGGGGCCCACACCAATTAATCACTTGCCATATTTTTTTTTAATCCAAGAGCACTTATCATGATATTACACTTATATATAAATAAAAGTGTAAAGAACTGTAGAATAATTTCATGGGAATAATTTTTAGGCTTAGTTGAATAATTTCTAACCATTAAATTGGTCCATAATTAAAGGTTTAAAGTTTACAATTGTTTTTTTGAGCCGTGGGATGATTTTTCAATGGGGATTCAAGTGCAATCAACTTTGGCTGATTCTTTAGCTTAAGGTATGATTAAATTTTTTTATATTTCGAAATTAGGTTTTTTTTTTCTATCGATATATTTACAATTTAGATAGTAACATGCTTTGGAAATTCGGAATAATTTCATGGATTGGAAAAAAATTGAATTAATTGAATTTTTTATATTTAGAATTTAGATAGTAAGATGTATTTAGAAAGATGTTGTTCAAAACTAAATTAATCAAATTTTATTCATGTTCAATTATGTCACAACAAAAATGAAGTAATTTGATTATAATATAATTGAAATGATTCATGTTCAATTATGTCTAGCTCTTGACGGAGCTCTGCTTTCAGAATATGACGACTCATCAAAATCAACTATCATTTCTAGGCTCTGGTGTGCAAAAATAGTTGTGTGATTACTACATGTATTCAAATATTTAATTTAATGTAATTTTCCTATACATTTATATTTTTTTGCTCTATACACTGTGTAGCTAGAATTATGTGTAATACCCCCATTGAGTTGTGATCGGATTTTTTGTAGTGTTCCGTTCAATCTTGTTTGATCTTGGTGGTGGGAGTGTTGAGTGAAAGATTTGCCGGTTTCTTTGAGGAACTACTCGAGTAAGATTTGTGTTACTCAAGTAGGAGAGGTGTCGATTACTCGAGTAGACCAGAGTGTTACTCGAGTAAGCCATGTTCTGGGTTGAACAAGAAGAACACCTGGAGACGTGTTACTCGAGTAAGCTTGAGGCTTCCTCGAGTAAGCGTGGGATCTGGGCAGGGGTCTATAAATACCCCCACCCGACTTCTTCGTTCTATCACTCTCATTTCTCTGTCTAAACACTCTCAATCCTTCCAGGAGTCATTTCCGTTAGTTCCCTTCATTCCAGATCATCCCTTGAGGTAAGATTGAGCTTCCAAACTCTTCTTTACTTCATTCTCCATCATTCTTGCATGAATGTTCATATTAGAATTTTTGAATAAATGTTCATAGGCTCTTGTATGTGTTGTTTCTGTAAGAATATTGTTAGAGGTTTGTTAGATCGTGGCTTTGGAGGTCTAGAAACACGTAGAGGTAGCCTAGATTCGTGGAAATCAAGGATGGTTAGAAATGGGTTTGAACTATTTCGGGTTTGGGTGATTTCTTGTCTTTGTTAAGTTGTTCTGATGGTTTTGACCATAGATTTGAGTTCCGGGATTTGTTTATTGGCAATATGGGTGTTTGGGATCATTTTTGATCGGTGAAATCCAGAGTTGGTTGACTTTGGAGATTTCTGGGTAGCGTGTTACTCGAGTAAGTACATGAACTTACTCGAGTAATCGAAGTGTTGTCTTACTCGAGTAACAGATTGCTTACTCGAGTAAGCAAAGATTGGTCTTACTCGAGTAGCAGTTTGGCTTACTCGAGTAAGACAAGAAGTTTCCTACTCGAGTAAGCCAGTGTGTTATTCGAGTAAGATAGGATCTTTTGGAACTCGTTTTATAATTTTGTATTTTGTTGATTTTTGAGAGTTCGGGAACTCTTTTGTGGATTTCGACTATTTAAAAAAGTTAGTTAGCTATCCTAGTATAGATGGAGGACTATTTTGTAATTTGTCGAGTCCTTGGGACTAAAATGCAATTTTGCACTAGTTGATTACCAAACTATAATTTTACATAGATTCTGTATTTTGGATCCAGAATGATAGAGTATCATTAGATATGGATCATTTGGGGTCTTTTTAAAGTTTGCATCTGCATTTACACATCATGCATCTGATATTGCTACAGTACTGCATTTGAGTTTTCTTCTGATAGATCTATCGATATATGTTTGTTCTGTTCAGCTTCCTGTTCATGCCCGAGAGACCAGCCACCGACGAGTGAGTCCTGACGGGTGTTTTGTACTTTGACTTCCAGGTGAGTGAATAGCAGCTTTAGACACATAGCCTGTGTCTCAAATTGTATATGTTTTTTGTTGTGTATAACACGTATCCTGAAAATTTGACTAATCTGATGATTCGCTAATGATAAACTGATTATGTATATTAATCAGAACTCTGCTTTGAAATTGATATATATGTACTTTATATCTCTCCTCTAATTTTGATGCTTCTACACATACTCTGTTTCGATAATATATATTAGTATGCTATTGTTTTCTGATATGGGATACCTACTGTTACGGGGTTAAACGTGACCTTTGGTATACCAACGCTTTGATAAACCCAACTATCAGGGTTGTCGATAGCTATATGTCCTGATTCGGCATATGATTTGATATGGATTGTGGCAGAGTCCACATACTTTGTTATTAGTACCACGTGCACGCCTTCTGTTTTGGTCCCATATATTTGTATATGTATTTTAACTCTGGAAACGAAAATCGTTTTATACGCCTCCGTGTTTATGATTGCTTTGTATGCAAACCCTTTGTGAAAACATTTTCTGAAAAGTTATTACATATGTATAACGTGTATATATGTATGTAAAACTATATTAGCATGTGTAGTTTTGAACTGTTTTTAAAACAGACTTTGTGAGGCACGTATGAGGCGATCTGGAGTGTTATTCCTCACTGAGCCCTGACCCCATTTGTTTCCTCTATTTACGTGATTCCTATTAAGCAGGTTCACAGATTTTGGCTTCAGTAACCGTCAGCATCCAGACACCAGTGAGGCATCTTTTGGTTAGTGATGCCTTTTTGTTCGGGCTCGTCCTTTGTTTTGCAGAGTTCCGCATCGGGATGTACCGGGTTACCACTTTGGCTTTTGTTTTGAGACTTTCGTTGTCTTCCGCATTATTATTTTTGATATATTTATTTATATATATTGATTTACTATTTTTTTATTATTAAATATTTTAACAAAATGTTTTATCATCTGAATCGTTTGGGTAGTATTTTATAATCTCTGAGGTTTGTGCGAGATGGGTCAGACTCCCACAGATGGTTCACCTTGTACGCCGATCAAGGGCTCGCAATGGATCATGACATTATGACTAAGCAGATGATTCAGCCCCTGCTTTGCCAAAATCCTGGCTCCGCCACTGGTTGAAAACAATAGATAAACAAATATGTATTTATATGTTGTTATTTTTTTGTTTTATATTGTTAATATCTTGTTTATATGTTGTTTTCAAATCTAGAATTTATATGTTGTTGATTTCTTGTTTATATATTATTTATATGTTCTTGATATATTATTTATATGTTATTTTAATATTGTTTATATTTTGTTTATATGTTTTTATATGTTATTATTGATATCTTATTTATATATTGTTGGAATGTTGTATTAAATAATATTCCACCAACATATAAACAAAAAACAACAACATTTCAACGACATATATGTTTAGAACAAATCAACAAATTAAAAAATGTAAAATGTATATATACTAACAAAAAAACAAATATTAAGAGTTGATAAACAAGTTATAAACAAGTATTAAACAACACTTAAACATATTATAAAACATGTTTCAAATTAATCATGCATATTTTTTTTCAAAACGGTTGTTTTATAGATCTGTACACAAGTTTCGTAAATCAACATCATAATTTGATAGGGTTACGAACCTTTTGATTGTTTGTTTTAGTTATTTACGGTGTCTTTTCTTGAGCTCAGGTTTTTTTTATTTGAGTTTCCGTCGTGTTCTGAGATCTGACTTATTCTCTGAGTTTATTCTCTATTGTATTGTTTGCGATTTTGATCTGTTTATAAAGTATAACGGAAGCAGAATAATCATAAATCAAGAGAGATTTGGTTTGATTCTCTATTTTGGTGTTTATTGTTCTTAGATGCTCTGTTTTTGGTCTATCTCATTAATTCAAGTAGTTGTAATTAGTTGTATGGCGTGGTTTAATTTTTCAATTTTTTGGTCAAATGTTTGAAAGTGGATCACATAATTTTGTAATGTATTATTTTGGGCTGCTTAAATTTGTATTATACCCAAAATTCAACCCAATTGGATAGTGGAAATTACCCCCCTCCGCAATAATTTCAAAAGAAATTCAATAATATAACAGTTATAAAAGATATTTCAACTTGACAAAAATATTTACAATTGAAAACAAAATCTGATAGTATTGATTAGAATTAACAAACAGGTATCAGGAAAGACTCAAGTCACATCTCTTCCATTTTCTTCCACCCTATAATCTCGGCTCTCAACCATCCCACTACCATTCAAACCCTGAACTGCCAACATCCTCTTCTTATCTCTCTGTCTCTACCATGTACTCATTTCTCTCTGGTTCTTTTCTCCTTCATTCTCTCTCCTCTCCTTCCTCATCTATCTCTCTCTCTAAAACCTAGGAGAAGGAGTTCGTCAAGACCGAGGAGGTTGCGTTCTCTGCCACCATCACCGAGGAGGACAACGACTCCGTCGGGCTATTACTGTCAGTACGCCGTCGGAGCCCTTTGCTTGCCGCTGCCACCAAGCCGAGATAACAAGTTCAATCATGGTCAACAAACTTTGACGCCCACCATTCCGCTTCCATCAACGTCGTTGCACCGTCATTCGTAAGCTTGTCCAAGGGAAGGAGTTGTCGCCGCCTACGATGGGTTCGAGCCACCGCCGATGGCGGATTGAGGAAGAAAAAAAAGAGAGAGTATTAGGGTTTTTCAGATCTGTTTTGTTGCAAACTTAAATTATTTCAATTCTTATTTGGTTAAAAGATTTAAGTTATTTTATTTTTGTTTGGTTACAAGAGAAATTAAAAATATCTTTGTTTTAACAATAATAACGAAATATACACGGTATATTTAACAATAACAATAATGCTGATACGTTTTCCAATAATTTTGAATCTCTGCAAGGAGTATCACATGTCTGTCATAGTTGCGTACCAAGCAACCGAGTTCTCTTCTTATGCAAATAATTGCAATTGTCTATGTAGGTATAAACACCAAAGGTTTTATTAGTGTCTAGTTTGTATCAATTTTTTCCTCATAATGTGAATATGAATATTTGGTTTACAAAATTGGTTGTAGTTGGAGGTGATTATTGGAAGTATATTTTACGTTGACGAATATTGGATTGTTATTGAGTTTTTTAGTTTAGCGAATTTGAAATGTGGGTTTTAGTTCTATTAATGTTTATTGGAGTAATATTTACATTGTCACTTCAATTTACATATTATACATATATTTTTTTCAAGGATATTTAATGCATATCGACCGAATATTGTCTATGTGTAATTATGTGTAAAGTCAAAAATATTGTTCAAGGATAGTTACACAATATTGAATGGAAATTGTTAAGAAACACGATTATGAGTTTGCATATAATACTATAATTATGTGTAATTTTCAAAGGGCATTAATTTTTGTTTTCAAAGATATTCAAACGATATTGAGTGGATATTGTTAACCGAACGAATATGAGTGTGCTAGGGCATTGAGAAGGAGATATTAATGAAAAAAAATATAAGTGACTTAATAACTTTGATTTTTTAGTATTATTATTAACTGTACATATATAACAATTCATCAAAAAAATATTGCAGTAATATTTGTGATAAACTACGCAAACACACTCAGATTTAATATACTTTAAATAATAAATCAATATCGACGAAATAATACAACTAATTCAGAAAAAATAAATTCAATTAGAATTATTGATAGCCAATGAAAATAAACCTAAAAATGATTTTTTCTCCCTACTTTTGTGGAGCAGATATGATTTTTTAATTTTTATATTTAAATATTTCCTTTTTTTCCTCCAAGTTTTCCTCATTTTAGCACATCTCCAAGTTTTCTCTCTTTCTAAATTATAGGATAGCTACATGTGCATGATTTTTTTATATATGTAAACTAGCACAATACCCCTGCGATACAGCAAAAATTTTAAGCGACTAAATTATATTATTAATTAAAATAAAATTAATTTTGGCAGTTTAATGCGTTTTTCTTATTGGGAATATAGTTTTTGAAAAAAATCCATATACAACTTTTTTTTTATAGAATTGTATGAATTGTATTTTTTGTCACAAATAAGTGTCTCTCATCCAACTCTACTTTTGACTACCTCCACATGCAAAATATTTGACTATGAAAAAAATAGGGCTAAAGTAGATTAAGACCGACATGACTGAAAAATAGTTTAATACATTATTTCTATAAAAATTGTCATTTTAATCTCTTGAATAAAATTCTTTTAATCTTTTTAACAGTATTTGTTTGTTGAAATTGAGGAAATAAAATATATTCAAAAGTTTAATTGACTTAATTAATATGACATGTCAAGAAAATTATGGTCAAAATATACGAAATAAATTAATCATTTATTGCATAATCAATAAAAATTTATATTGCAAAAAAGGTAATTGTTTGAATATATAAACAAAGCAAACAATTGATCTTTCATAAACCAAAATTTTACATTAATATTTTATTGAATTCTTAACAATATTAATCAAATATACTTACTAAGACAATCAATTTGATTTTAAATTTATATGGATATTAACTTTACTCTCATATATTTGTTTATTTCTCTCTAATTGCTTACCCAACTATTTATATTTTTTGTATATTTTCTTCATTTTATTGATTGAAAATCTAATTTGTCAATAATATTAGTCATAGTAGGGTTCTCTGCTTGTAAAATTTTCAGATAAACTTAATATTTTTGATTTTTTTTTATTTTTTCATTGTCCATTTATTTTTTTTTTAATTTTCTTTGATTGATCAACCAATTTGATGGATATTATTTGGTCATTTCAATGTTTTGCTATAATATTTTCAATTTTTATTTTAAAATTTTTTATTACTTAAAAATATATAAATATTCTTTATTTGAACATATAAATCATTTGAATTAAAAAAATACAAAATTGCAGTTTATAATATTTAATTCATAAATGATAGGTTGCATTTTATACATATTTAATGTTGTATTTTATGTTAATTTTGCATTGTGAACTGTTATTATATGTGTGATTTATATCTTTTGACTTATTTGGTGTTTTAGGTGGTATGTTGGTGAAAAATAGAAGATTTAGAGCTATTTTGGGCACATTTAAGCTTGGAGGGCACTTTGGCATGACCATGTTGTAGAGGGCACAAAAACTGGACTGACTTATTCCGCATTGGGCCGTGTGTTTTCACTATTGGGCCTTAGAATTTGAGCCTCATGGACGTGTATGAAAGTTGTTGATCTATTTTTATTGCTAGAACAATACATTAAAGTTATTATTATTATTTTATCAATATTATTTACAGTAGGATTAGGTTTTAAGGGAGAACATATATAAATACTCTCTTAAACTCATTATTTGGAAGACTTTTCATTACCCTAAGGGGGCAACACGCCCCTCAACTATTTTCTATCACATTTTGCATGTTTTTTCTTTGTTTGAGTAACTAAACAATTCTCTAGTCAATGTACTTTCAAGGTTTTATCCTATTATGTTGTGAGACTTATGTTTTTTTATATATTATTGAGTAATTTGAGTATTTATTCAGTTTTTGTGCCTTAGTTTCTTTATTATTATTTCGATTAATTGATTGATGAAGGCATGGTGATTGATTAATTGAGATAATATTTTGTTATTTAGGATTGATAGTGCGTTACATTAGTCCTAATCTAGGTAACGAATAATGTGAATTTACGTGTTGAACATTGTTCATTGTTATGGAACTGAATAATCTGGTTTAAATAAATCACGGCGTTTCCAGTTTCACTGGCTAGGATAGGGTCTCTTTGGTTCTTACAGCTGCCATAGATTAAACCTTGCAGGGCCTCCTAGGGGTTGTCTAGTGGTTAGGAAAATAGTTTGCAGAGCGTCCCGGGGCTATCGATCAGGTAAGAAGAGATTGGTAAATTTAGTGCGTCACTGTTAACTATAACTCTGTCTATTCGAATGCTTGATATTTATCTGCCGTGTCTGTGATCAACTGAAAGGATTGAACTGAGAAGTATATTGGCTAGACATTTATTCTTATTGATTTTCTCATATTTTCATTGTTGTAATTTTATTATTTTCTTCATTGCAATTTCTGATTTCATTGGTTTTTTGTTCTCGACTTCACTTCCAATTTTTGCAACTTTATTTTATCTCTGTTTTCGACGAATAAATAAGTTTTACCAATCTCTGTGGATTCGATCATGCTCACTGTTATTTACAGAATTATTATTTTTGAGTAGGAATTATTTTGGTGGTTTGACAGCCCATTAATAAATTTTTGACAAATAGTCTATTTATAAATTATAATTTCTATAAATAACATAATAAATGTTTGTATTAAAAATTTATGATATTTAACCAATTTATATGGTAATAATGAAATAATTATTGAATGACACATATCATATTAATAATACGCTAAATGTCATTTATTGAGACTATATAAATACACGTATTAACTTTTAAACTCATATATTCTACTTTATATTAATATATAGATAGTATCAAAGCATTAATGGTAGTTGAAATTGGATATTTTATAGTGTCACATTTGCAAATAGTTCTCAAAAGCAGTGTCTATATGTTAAATTCCTAATTGGATAGGGCCAATTATAAAACGATGCTAGTTTAAAAATTTTATTACACTTAATCCATACAGAGTATGGTGTTATGGTGAACGCTCATGTTCATCACGCGCCGCACTCGTGAGTGAGTTCAATGAAGGTGGCGAGTGTAATGATACAGAGATGATGAGCACAACGCCCGTGCCGTTTGTAACGGGCTTGGACTTTCACCAACGATCGTTCGACACTTGATCGCGCTTTCGCTCACAAGTCACAAGTGCGCTAGCGTAACACGTTACACGGCACTACTGATTCGTCAATATTAGAATCCCACATATCACCGTCAATATTTGTGTTTTCATTTGTAACAAGTATTGTGTATTTCTTATAGGCGAGTTTAAATTATTGTGAGTCTACTTATGATTTTTTTAATAAGTCATTTTATTTGTTCCAACAAAAAATTGAACTTATAACTTCTTGAGTATTTTCAATGCGTTCTTTATTTTAAAGTATAATTTTGATATAAATAAAATATATATTTAATTATATAGAGTAAAAATAAAGTTGTTTTTTAATGTAATTTTTTAAAATTTAATAGTTGTTTTCTTAGTTCATATAAGAAGAATTATTTTACATCTCTTTTAGTTTTTTTTTTCCATTTTCCTAAAAAAAATCTTATATCAACCTTAAGTAAATCTTATATCAAACTCCATTTTCTTTCTATGAGAATTTTTTATTTTATAAAAAATAACCTTATATCAACATTAAGTAAACCTTATATCAACCCTATTTTTTTGGGTTCAAAATTTATTTATTTTTACTAAAAACAACCTTATATCAACTCTAAGTAAATCTTATATCAACCTTCATTTTCTTTTCGTAAGATTTTTTTTACTAGAAAAAACCTTGTATCAACCTTAAGTAAACCTTATATCAACCTTAATTTTCTTTTTGCATAAAATTTCCTTTTTTTATTTTAATTTTTTATTAAAAAATAACCTTATATTGACCTTAAATAAACCTTATATCAATCTTAATTTTCTTTCAGTACAATTTTTTTTGTTTTACTAAAAAAACTTATATTAACCTTAAGTAAACCTTATATCAACCCTCATATTCTTTTCATAGGAAATACAACATAAATAAACCTTGAAAATTTAGAACAATATTAAATAAACATTTTAAAAACCTTAATTAAACTTCATTTTCTTAAGAACCAACCTCGATTAAATCTTTTGAAAACATTAAAAAACTTTAAATCAACCTAATAAAAACTTTATAATTGTTTTTAAAAAACTACAAATAACCTTTTTATTAAACTATAAATCAACCTTAAATAATTTTTTTAATAAACAATCCAAAACAATTTAAAAATAAACCTCTTTAATAAACTTAAAAACAACATTAAATAAACTTTTTTTTTCTAAATTTTTTGACTACTAAAATACAACCTTCAAATTGTAGAGCAAACTTTCATAAAATTCAAAAGCATTTTTAGAACAACCTTAGACAAAACTCACAATAAACTTTTTTGAAACCTTCAACTAATATCTTAAATAATTTGTAAAACTTAAGTAAATTTTACGAAAATTTGACAAAAAATATTTTAACATTTTAAAATAATTTTTCTACAAAAGATTAAAAGCAAAAAAAAAAAGAAGAAAATATAGCAAACTAGGGTTTCAGAAGAAACCCTAGCTGCCTCCTCAAGCGACCAGATCTGGTCGTCGTTCGTTCAGACAATAGTAGACGAGGGGAACGAGGACATGTAAACAGTGAATGACAGCCGGAAGGACGACAGCGACGACGTGGAGACCAAGGAGAAGGCTGAGGGGGACGAGAACGAGGCAGACCACGACGCCGAGATGAGCACAAATAGCAAAAATGGAAGAGAACGAAGCAGAGAATAGATGTAATGACAAATCTGACGACGAGAGAGAGAATGAGACAAAAGAGGGAGAGAGAGAAAATATAGAGAGAAAACAGACGAGAGAGACGTCGGCCGACGAAAGAGGTAGGTGAGCCGAAACAGGCGAGGAGGAGAGATGGTGGATGACAGTAAAGGGTGAGGGAGAGAGAAAATAGAGAGGGAGAGAATAACAGAGAAGGAGAGAAAGAAAGTAATGATTAGGAAGTCCAAAAATCCATACGGATTGAGAAATTTCTCCGTCCAAAGTGTTAAATTGAGGCCTCCAATTAAGAAAAAAATGCATGCTACGTTAGTTTAAAAGGAAAGGTCAAAATAATCGTGTGTAATGTAATTAATCCTTGTTTGTTCCAAAAGAAGTTGGACGAGGTTCCGGTCAGTCCCTTTTTTGGGCCAGGTCTCTGTACCAAAGCTCCTCGAATTTTAGTTCATCAAAATAGGATGTCCTATCAAAAATTTCAAGTATGGGCTTCCGGAAATGTCATCATCTTCCCCTTACATTTATCATTTTTAATTGTTTCCATTTTTTTTGGTTTATCACACCATTTTGGATTTCATCGACATTCCAAGTATTTTTGTTATTAAAAAAACCGAGAATTATTTTGGTCCATTAATCATTGTTATAGGGTCAATTATATATACACATTACTGAGATACATAAATTATAAATTTACTCTATCAACTTTCAATATTTTGACAAAATTTTCAAAATCCTATGATACGAATTTTTCAAAATGACATTTTACTGAATTATTTGAATATTATTTACACGTTGTTTATAATTGTTTATATATTATTTATATCTGTTTATATGGTATTTATACTTATTTATATGTTGTTTATATTTGTTTATATGTTATTTATACGTTATTTATATTTATTTGTACGTTGTTTCATGTTTATATATTGATCGAAGTTGATTGAATTTTATTTATAAACAACATATAACCAAATATAGACATAAAAATAACATATAAATAAGAGTATGTGAATTTTAAAATTATATTCTTAAATTTGAAAATTACAACTGTGTGACGAAAATATTGAAAGGTGTATTTGTAATGAACATACCCAACACCTACAAAGAATATTTTGCAAAATTTTTGCGGTATATGGCGTAATTATCACTTTTTTAGAAGTGCATATTTTCTACATTCAAACATTCATTTTTTACCAATAATCAAAACCAATAAATTAAACATGTGAACAACTTGGCATTATTTTATTTGAATAGACTGAGTAATAAAAAACAAATGCAGATTATAAAGTGATAAATTATATAATATATAGAGAAAATATAGTACATCTTTAAAAAATATATATATTGAATATGTGATATTTTATATAAATATGTTGCAACTGCAAACTAAACAGTTCTCTTATTTGATCAGCTACAAGTATTTCTTTTTTTTTTTGAAATCATCAGCTACAAGTATTTAAAGAAGCACATTTGGGACTCTACAGTCAAGCATGGAGGATTTGACTTTCAATCAACAAAAATTATGGCAAGCCTTTGATTTGTCAAGGCACCAATCATACGATGCATCACTTGACCTGCTACATATATACAGCCTACTCAACGCCGGTCTATCATTTTAATTTTCTGTATTTATTGTTTCATTGTTTTTTTTTGTAAAAAATTAATCATTTATGTAGTTGTTGGAAAATATCGGTATATTAATATCTATAAGTGCAAGTTCATGGAAGCATTATAGTTCAGCTAATTAAATGGCAATAAAGATCAATAATGTTAAAAAAGTCCAAAAAAAAAGATATTTTAAACAAGTATCTCTTATGTGATTCGAAATTTTGTCATTTAAAAGATAAAAATTGATCGGGACCAATACAATAAACACTGGATCAATCTTATTGAGAGAAGACGGTTTTTTTTCTAAATGCTAATCTTAATTTCTTCCTGAAGCATAAAAATAAATAATTAAGGGGACTTATTTATGATATAAAAAAAATGCAAAATGAACAACTTTAAGGCAATAGAATTATAATCGTTCAAGTCAACAACAATTGATTCACATTGTAAAAAAATAACAATGATGTTATATACGTGAAAACAGGTCTACCAAGAATGGTTATAAGCACTGTAAATCGAATTACAGTATGCTAAGTTGTAAACCAACTGTATTCATCAATCAATAATTAATCAACCTCAAGACTTTTGGATCATTCGCCTCATAAATCAAGCCACTTCTTTTCCTGGTCAGGTTTGGGAGGCAATCCCGGAATTTTCTTTCATATGGTGCTGCTCTTGCTGCAACCCTGAAAAACATCCTAATTAATTAATTAATTTTAAATTAGAAACCAGATAGAAAACGCCGAATATAAAAAAAGGCACTTGTTGAAAATGAAGAAAACGAGTACTCAAAATGGTTACTGCGTCATTGGAAATTTAAAAATTTCTGTTAAAAAAAGTCTAATTTTCAAGTGAATTATGGACTAAGCTGTGTAATTACCTATCATTCCTCTTCTTAAGGAACCGATGTAACGAATTTTTCCTAGGAATTGGCAAATCTGTAAGAAACACAAAAGAAAAAAGTTAGAATGAAATATAATTTTCAAACTTACATGATAAGAAATTAAAATTATATCCAAATCTAATTTACCTGAAGCGTTATCTTGAGGCCGTAATTGAAGTGGTTGAGGTTCAGGCTCAGGGATTTTATTTAAGTCAGCCGCGACGGCATTAAACTTATCCATGGAAGGAGTAGAAACAAAGGAATTAAACCCATTGTTCCTAGCTAAATCCATAATCTCCTTTACCTTTTTGGCCGGAAAATCATTAAATACGATCACTTTTCCGGCGTAAAAAATTGTCATCGGAGCATTTTCAAGATTAATGGTATCAGATTTTCTGCATTAGCAATAGAAGAAAAGTATAATTAGCACAATAAAACGTAATTAATTAGCTTAAACATGTTACCATGCTCGTGCATGAACTATACTATCAGAATGAAGGTTTGACTTTACACCTGGTTTATATTCTACCAATATATTGTTGCGAAAGCCACCTAATTCTGCCGCTAAAAATGTGTGGGTTTTAATTTTATTATCTTTTTCTACAACTTGAAACACTATTTCCCCCCCCTTTTTCGATCCAAATTCTTGTAGTCTCTCTCGTTGCAGTATAAGTTAAACTTAAACAATAGATTCATTTTGTATAAAATAAATTCTTTTTTTATGCGTTCTCTTTATCGTTACATTCCATTTAAGATTAATAGGCGCAATCGAACCTATTTTTTACATATATTTTTTTCCTTATTTAGGACCCTATTCTATTCACTTGTTTGGACTTGGAAAAATGAGTTTGTCTGTTCAATTTTTTTTTATATAATATATAAGGCATCATTCCACTACACAATTTATTTCTACAATTTAATTTTACTAAATTTAAGTCAAACAAGGACTTCTTTAAATTGAACAGATAATGAAAAAACAGAAAAAAAAAAGATACAAACCTGACAGAATCAACCCTGTTAGTGGTGTCTTCAACTGGCTTAGAAGGAGAGGCAGAAGCCATGGTTTGTGTAAAGAAATCCATGGATTTCACAGTACTTGCAGATGCCATGTCATTTTGCTTGGAACTCTCAGCCGCCGCAGAATTCCCCAGGCTTGGCAACAGATCCAAAGTTGTTGTCGGCGGCCTGGTTGTTTCAGGACCTGAAACATAACACCCATCTCCAACGTTAGACCAACTTCTTCTTATGAATTTAATCCATTCACTTGTCAGAATATCAAGCGATTCATTAGCTTGTCAGAAAAAAGAAAGAAAGAAAGATATTGAAGTACCTTTAGCTTCAAGCTTTGCATTGATTTCTCCAAGACTGCCTTTACCCTTCAAATACTGGCTCAAAAGATTGCAGGTTTGAGCAAAGTTGGATTTCTCCTGCGACTTGCCGAAATTTGCCATCTAGGTTTTCTCTAAACATAGCAATCTTCACAAACTCTTTTGGAAAAATATGCCAATTTGAGTGGCGGTGAAAGAAGAGGACGGTGTGGGTGGGTATTTGAGGGGATCAGGTTTCTATACTCTATAGCTTCTTCTGTGTTCATGAATTTGTCAAAGTTTATTTGTTGAATTTAATAATATAATTATTTCCACTCAGTTTTAAAGCACGTTTTTATGATTTGAATACTTAATTGGATGGGAAAAGTAATAGTATTCTCAAGGGGTACCACCACCTATTAAGAACTAGTCGTATCGTGTAGGTGGATTTGGGTGGGGACTTTGGATAGGATGGGATTTCTTGGAAACGCCTTCTTTATTTCCATATATTTACCGAATTGGCCTTCCTTTTCTGCTAATATAATAGATTTTTCCCCATTTATGAAAGATAAATTCTTTTATATTTTATGTTCTATTATTGAATGCAAATATTATAAGTTTGATGATTTAAGTTTTTTTTTTACTTTTAAGTTCTTTTAGTCAAACGTATCAAATTTATCACTTTGTAAAAATTTACACTTCCGTAATGTATTTATTTACAACCAAACAAAAGGTTTAGTATATAATTAGGTCAAGTAGAAATACTATGCCTACACATTATTGAGCACTCATATTATTGATTCTATACAACTCCTTTTTTTGGTGAGTGAATCTAATTTTACTTTACCCGGCCTAAATAAATTGGACCGACTCAAACGTCAGAGTATGAATTATAAAAAAAAGAAGGCCCCTAATATTTTTATGTGTTTTGTTGTGTAGATCTAAATTAAAGGCCTCAAGCTAAAAATTAAAGACTGAGGGTTGAGAGTTGAGAAGGTGAGAGTTTAGAATTGAAGTGTTAGTGGCTAGAACTGAGCAGCATAAAGCTTAAAGCTGAGAGTGGAGTATAGAACTCTGAATTCATTGGAGGTTTCACTCAAAACTATCCAAACCAATCTAATCCAGACATGTTGGAAACAGTGGGAGTTAGAGAAACACTAAGCCAGCCAAAGGCTAGAGGGAGAAACCATGTTGTGATCCAGATTGACTGCCAAAGGGTTGTTCATGCATTGCCATCCACAGATTTATCACATTAAACGGTAGATTTGTGCTTCATGTCAGGGTTGAGTTTATTCGAAGATCTGCAAACTATGCAACCCATTTTGTTGCTCTGGACGCCTAATTTCTGATAGATCTGCATGTCTGCGGCTATAATCCTCTTTCATATATTTAGTTTACTTTTTTCATATAGTAGATAAAATAAATGTGTAACTTCGTAATTTATTCCTTTTTTACATTATAATTTCTTAATTTACTTCTCTAATTTAAAGAAAAAAGTTCAACATACTTAGACTGAAGGAATCACATACCGACTTAACTAATAAATAGTACAATAAATAGGTTCGACTTACTAATCTCGATTCCAGCGGAAGCTAGCAGCGGAGCAGGACCAGTTCTATGTTGGTATTGCGAGTAAACCACGGTTGAAATGTCAACGAGAATGCTCGGTTGTTTCGCAGTCTTGATGTCACATGTGATCTGTACGAGACTCGAGATAGGAGTCCAAAATCCTCTCTCTGCCATTTGAGAGCTCTCTCTCTCTCTCTCTTTGTGTGTTGTCGGAGTTGTAAAGGAAAGGAAAGGAAGGAGCAAAACTCCTTATATAGGCCTTAAATAAGTTCGTGGGTCTAACATACCCATTTTCATTTCTAACTCAATTGAGCTTATCAATTGTTCTCGGTTCATCATCTCGATTCACACCTTGACTAACCGAGTTTGTTTCTCCTCAATTAGACTTTTCAATTGGTCTCGGACCACTGTCTTAGTTCACACTTCAACCAACCGAGTTCGGTTCACCCATCATGGACAAATCACTTTTTTCAACATAGACAAATGTATGATTCGTTAGTTGCGGAACAGACATGAAAATAGAATACAAATTAATAAAAAGAATGCAAATTTCACGAATTTATAAAATGGTAATTTATAGCATAAAGTGAGCAATTGCAATTTCATGTCTTTATTGCAGATGGTAGTACAGAGATTGTAATTAAATTTATTTAAAACAATTTTTTAATTTGTTAAAAAAATGAGTGAGGCTTGATAAAAATAAATTGTTAAAAAAATGAAGGGTAAAATGATATTTTCAAAATAATTTTTATTTTTCTATCGAATCAAACACGCAAATATAATAGAGGACTTGTTTGATATATGACATCATATAGTATTTTTCCAGCATATAACATTTTTCTTAAAAAAAAATGCTTGTTTGTGGCAAAAGAACATTTCCCCTCTCAATAGATTCATTTTGGACCACTAGACTAATAACACCACCTTAACAATTAGAAGAAACAAATTTCAAAACCTAACTATGGGAAGTTACATTTTATCCTTATTAATAGAGATTCTAGTCAACCATTCTCTCATTTAAGTCCTCAACAAATTTTGGACTAATAGACTAATAACACCTTAGCAATTAGAAGAAACAAATTTTGGACAATTAGACTAATAACGCTGCAGTAATTAAAAGAAACATTTTTTTATGGATAATAATTAAATTAATTTGGATTACTTACATAAATAAATATATTTTTTTATTTTAAAATGTGAGGATATTTTTGAATCATAAACAATAATAACAAAGAAAAATATTTACATCATCATTAATTTTTACTATTATAAAATATAAAAATTTCTATATATTATATGTTAAATACAAAAAATATTATACTGTCAAATAAAATCAGAATTTATACTCTTTCTCACTAACTAAACATTGAAAACGAATAATTATTTTATTGTATAATAATTTTATTTGATGTGAAATAATATGACGAACCAAACATGATTTCATCATGTTGCTCTTTTTTTTTACAAAGTCATCTGATTTCATTTGGCAGAATATATTACTCTAAAAATCATTATTTCAATTTTTTTTTGTTCAAGCCTTCAATTTCCTCAGAAGAAGACTTTAAACGTCATTGCGTACTGAACTCAAAATGTCATTATTTCAATGTTGAAAAATAATATTACCAAATAATAAATTACAACCTTGATCATTTAATAAAAAACAAACATGACAATATCTCTCATTTCTATTTTTATTCTCCCATTTTTTATTAAAACAATAAAATTTCAATTATTTCTTTTTTTAATCTATTTCCATCCATCTGATTTAACGGTGTCAGTTATGTAGGAAGGGTATGTTATAAATGCCACGTGGGGTCCACGCCCGGTTACTCACGTTTCTTTTCCAAGTCCTCGCTTTCTTTCTTTGCTGTTTGTGTTTTATAGCACGTGATAAATGATTTTTTAAACCATGTGGGACCCCTCGAGAGGACATGCGTCAATTCTGTAGTGAGCACTGAGACTTGTCACTTGTGCAAGTGTGATACGAACTTTTGGGGGTATTTATGTCATTTTGCCTGCTGGCGGTGGCGTTTTGCTATCTTGCGCTGCTGCAATGGAATTCACGTGGTCGCACCTCCTTTACGTGGATGTATATTACCCTTATTACCCTATTTCGTTTTCTATTATTAGTTTTTATGTTTATTTACACATAATATTTTTTAAAAAACGTTATTAACCAATCACTGTATTAATAATTTTTAGTTCAGTATTTAAATTCAAATCTCATATAAAATAACTATAAAAAATATAAATGCATTAAAATAAACGATAATCACCTAATATTTATAGGTGGATGTTTTAGGTTCGAATATTAGTAGTGATAAGGGGTAAAATAATTGATTTAAATTTTATCTACCTCTCTACCTTAAAAAAAAGATATTAGGTTCAATTTGATCTCAATCGATGTTTTATTCTCTTACATTTTTGTTTATACAAAAAATGAGGGATTATATGGAGTTTAGGGAGTACTTTTTCAGTTCTCTAGCATTTCCCAAAACTAATACATTGATCATTGAGCTAATATTTTGTTTATTTGTTGATTTTATTGATCCTATAAAGAATTGAATTTTATATTCCATTTAATACGTTGAATGCTACTCCAATCTTCCTAACTCCTAAGCTATTATTCTTTTGAAAAATAAATGTGTGGAATTGAAATTGAGGTAAAGTTATGTTTTGCATCACTAAAAAAGACGGGAAAAAAATACATAGTAATATTTGGTTTTGGTAAATTGAGTGCAGATAGCAGAAACAGATTATAAATTTGTAAAATGTATAATAAAAAAATAGAGAGATTAATATATTTTAAAAATTATAATAAATTAAATATGCAATATATTGTGGTAATCTGTTACAAATAAATCACGTTCATAGTATAGTTATGTTTTGCAGAACCAAGAGAGATATTTCCGGGAATTACTACCAGTCTTGCCATCAATCTCGTCGGGGACATCCCCCCGGCCACTTATGGACAACTTACTTCATTGCCCGCAGTCGCCGCCACCTCCTCGCCACTCCTTCTTCACCACGACACTGTATAGCAAAACTATTTAACATTATATTCACCTAGCTGGTTCTTTTACAATTAAAAATAAGTCGAAATAATAAAATAATCATTTCATCCTTTATTTAAAAAAATGTTTTATTTCTTAAAAAAGATATAACAAAAATATGTTAACTAGGGTGACAAAACGTGTTGGCGGGTCGTGTTCGTGTCGTGTCGACCCACTGTGGTGACACGATTAGGGTCAATACGAACACGACCCATTTAATAAACGGGTTGACACGACACGACAGGATTAGTAAACGGGTTGACACAACACGACTAACTCGTTTAACCTAGAAAAAGGAGAGTCAGGGACTACTAGTAGGTAGCGTATTCTTGCTGAGCGTGACCATGTAGACGAATTAACCTCCCCGCTACAGAATGTTCCTAGAACCATAGCTGACACAGGGAGCAGACTTTGGCCCGTGCACTAGTGTGATCACCTTAGCACCTCATCGAGGACAAGTGATAGATGTCTGATCAACTAAACATTGTGAGAGTGAACCCGAACAGATTCAAACCTACAACCTCACACTGAAGACAACGTACTCTCACCAACTCGGCTACCCCTCGAGGTGCCCCCAAGTTTATCTTATTGACCCATTGCATACCACTGCCCCCATTCACTTGCCCAACTATAACAAATTTCTTTAACTATATATATAGCAAAGAAATAATAGTCTCTCATTCATGATTTTATAAACGGTTCATTTAGTTTTTTCTTGACAATAAAGTAGGTTTGAATTTTTAATTTGGAGGCATGTTGTTCAAGTTTATTAAAAAT
Source organism: Flueggea neowawraea (assembly GCA_948243855.1). NCBI lineage: Eukaryota > Viridiplantae > Streptophyta > Magnoliopsida > Malpighiales > Phyllanthaceae > Flueggea > Flueggea neowawraea. Next base: position 27,822 of record CAODLS010732758.1, read on the forward strand.
TGTTAGTACGTACATTACAGGAAAATTATATGAATTTAAAAAAGCTTTTTGCTCGTTGTGTAATTTGACTATTAGCAATAGGTATAAAGACATTCATTACATATATGATATATCGCTTAGCAGTTTTACAGACAATGAGACAATTACACATTGAATATGTCATTTTAAAAGTTTATTTCATTGACTCATAAAGTTAAGTCTTGCCATGAACAAAACGTGGGAGCTGTTCCTGTACATATATGATAAGCTTTCCAACATGACAAATAAAAAACGGAAAAAAAAAAGATGCTTTCAATTCTTCTTTTTTATTTTCATGCACATATAAACTTTATTTTAAAAAATGCATAATAATTTCAGAATTAAAGTATTATTTTTTTTGTAATAAATATTTATTCAACACTTAGATCCATACCCCTCGTAATGAAATTTCGGTTACATTCAATGTAGTAATCACAATTTATAACAAACTTGTTAGTAGAGAAAAAATATACGATAAATAAAAAAAGTAAATAGAAAATGGGCATTCCAATCTAATTTGTATCCTTCAATCCATTATATTACACATATTACTTCCACAACATACCTTTTTAACAAATGTACCTATTTATTCCAAAGAAAATAAGGCACCCATATATTATTAGTTTATATGACAAGGTCTAATCTTTAGAAAGAAAAAGGAAAGGAAATTGTCACGAAACATTCATCAGCAATGCATCAGTTGAACACTTGGAACATGTTTTGGTGTGTATTCAAGTCACAAACTTTGACTTCCACGGATGTTGAAGGTGACTGTTCAACATTCATGCTGTTGTTGCTTAATTAGTGACACGATATCAACATGGTCATTCAGAACTAATTTGTATGAAAATTGTAGTAAGACGCGATCAGTAATAATATATTTTTATTGGATATTATCATACAGACAATAGCATTACTTTCTTGTTAAGAAAAATTTTCGAGAGTCATAGCTGACACCAACAGCAGATTTGAGTCCGTGCACTAGTGAGATCAACATAATAATACCACATTGCTTTATTGTGTGACACAGATATGCAATAATAGACAACCATAGTTGTCATCGCTCCCACTCGAACCTGCGCCAACACGAGATCATTTTTTAGTAAAGACAAATAGAGTTAGTTATGTCAACGTTTAAAAGGAAATACTGAATTTGATAAAAAGATAAACACAATTTTAATTTTAATAAATAGAAATACGCTCAAACTTATTTTAAAAAATATCATATAGAGACTTTTGGAGGCCAAGACTTTTAAAAACTTTTTAAATCTGACATTTTTTATAAAAGTTTGGCTCGTATTATTATTTCTCAAAATTTGTTTGGACTGTGCCTAAAAACTATTTTTTGTATTTCATTTCAGTGTAATAGTTTAATTTTTTCAAACAAATAAAATGTTACGTAAAAATGGATGATTTAGTTGATCTTACCTCCACACTCAGGACTTGAGATCATAGATTCGAAGCCTATTAAAGATAAAAAAAATTTAAAAATAGTATAAAAAAATATTGTATACTAGTATGACTTGTAAAAAAACAATAATTTGTGGCTTACCATTTCAAAATTCAAATCTTTTGACCAATAAGTTTATAATCCAATAATCCTGCAATTATTTGGTCTTTGTTTCTATTTTTCTTTGAAGTGATTGATTTGGTCTTTGTTTAGAAACTTCTCGTTTATTCCTATTTGAATTGGTCTCCTTTAACACATGGTTCAGTGTCTTTCGATTTTAAAGGCCTGGTCCTTCCAGTTGGGCCAATGACTCGAAAACCGGTTTTGGCTCACGAGTGGTTCAAGACCCGCCCGAGAACAACCAACAATGGCCTATAAAGTTTCATTCAGTAAATTGAATGTTAACGATTATAACGGTTTTTTGAAGCCGACCATTTCAGACCAAGAAAAAATTCCATTGCAGCCAAGTCTGTGTCTATTAAGGCTCTCTTGCTAGAGAAACCACCATCAACAACCCATGGCGAGATGCGAAAAAACAGCAACATCATCAATCCTCCACAAAAATTTACACCCAACATTACATTGCCATAATCTTTTTCAAATTTTTCCAACGAAGTTATGGCCTTGGAGTGCCTTCTCCTGCCAATTTTTCTCTTCTTCCTCACTTTCCTCCTCCGCTCTAACTTCATCTCCTCAATTTCTGAATCTGAAGCTCTGCTTAAGCTTAAGAATTCATTCACCAATGCCACTGCTCTTGGTTCTTGGGTCTCTGGTTCCACCCCTTGTAATGTTGATGCAAGATGGATTGACATTATTTGCTACAATGGCATTGTCACCGGTCTCTGCCTTGAAAAGATGGGATTGTCGAGAAATATTGATGTTGAATCGTTGGTTCATATACCCGGATTGAGGACTATCAGTTTGGCTCATAATTCTTTTGCGGGTTTGATTCCAGGATTCAACCGGTTAGGCTATTTGAAGGCAATGTACTTGTCAGGAAACCAGTTTTCGGGTACAATACCGACTGATTTTTTCATGAAGATGGGAGGATTGAAGAAAGTTTGTCGTTCAAACAACAAATTTACTGGAGAGATACCATCATTTGTGTCTCACTAGTCTAATCTTTTAGAATTAGGCCTCAAAAATAACCATTTTACTGGGGTTATTCCATCCATAAACCAATCATTGAAGTCATTCAATGTGTCAAACAATCAGCTGGAAGGTGCAATCCTTCCTGGTTTGGCAAGATTCAATTCGAGTTCATTTCAGGGAAATCCTAACCTCTATGCCACCCTAGAATGTAACAAAAAGGTTGCGTCGGGGCCAACATCAAATATTATAAAGACCAGTGCAGATAAAGGAAGTAGTGACAAGAGTGATGACCTTGAAAGAACATTTGCAGGGGTAATAACATTGGCTCTGATACTTGTTTCTGTGGTTGCTGCGATAATCATAAATATTAGGCGAAAAGAAAAATTCGCAATGCTTGGAAAAGAAAATAGTAACAACAACAACAATAATGTCAATGAGCAACCAAAGATACAAGTTTCTATGCCTACTACCCCAAAATCTAGGTCAAAGGAGCAAGAATCAACGAAGAATGTGGGAACAAGCCGTAAAGGATCATCTAGTAACGACAAGGGAGGCGACATTGGGGAACTAGTGATGGTGAACGATGAAAAGGGTGCTTTTGGATTGCCAAATTTGATGAAGGTTGCTGCAGAGGTGCTTGGAAATTGGGGGGGGTTGGGATCTTCATACAAGGCAACGATGGCAAATGGCATGACAGTGGCGGTTAAGAGAATAAGAGAAATGAATGCATTGGAGAAAGATGTGTCGGAGAATTTTTTCGGGATGTCTTGGTTGAGTTTGGAGAGTGGAAGTGAGTTGAAGTATGAGAGAAAACAACACCAAGATTTATAGTGGTTCGACCAACTCTATGCCTACATCCACTACCTAAGTCTCACTTAGGCTTTTCACTATCGATGATTGATTGCAGCCCAATCCAACAAGGCCTATACATGAGGTTGATTCCGGCTCAACACCTCCAAGGCCAACAAGGTTGTTTTCTATAGGTTCACAACAAACCTCTCTCAATGTTGTTTTATACTTAGGTTCACAA
>CAODLS010732877.1:0-11176 GCA_948243855.1 Flueggea neowawraea
GTATTTAGCTTTGGGCACTTATTATAATTATCACAGTCTAGCTAAGTTAGTCGCACTAAAGTTGAACTTTAGACAATCCCAAATTCCTTTATCTTTTACTCACGCAACAAATCATTTTGCACACAACTCAGGAAGGTGTAACCAATGGAGTTTTTCTTCTTCTAGGCCTCGTAAGCCTTAAGATATCTATGTTGTTGCACAACACTTTCTTCCTTAGGATATTCCATGGTACATTCTAAAGCCTTGAGTGCCTCTTATCCCTCAAACACATAGCAAACTTTCACACTCCATAATTTATAATTGTCAGCAGTCAATTTCTTACCTTGTTAAGGTCGGTGGCCCCCCGCCCCCCCGGGATAGATTAGATATCACATGAAATAAATGACATTTTACACATTATCATTTTGTCAAAATCTAATACCATGTTTAGTTGAGAAAATAATTTTTTATTCTTTATTTCTTGTTTTCTATCTTATTTCTATTTTTTTAAAATAAAATAGAAAACAATAAAAATTATAGTTTGTCACAAACAAATTTTTATTTTTTCATTTCAGCTTTCTAAATTTTTAGAAAACAAATAATTTTTTTTTTAACTAAACAGGCCCTAAATTTTTTTTTCATCATTGTTATATCGTAAATTAGAATAGAAAGTTTATTATGTTCCCGATCATACTCATGTTCTATAAATATAATTATCAACATCTCAATTTCGTTATGCAAAATTCTTAAGTGATCCTATTTATGCATTTTGAACATCAACTTGGATAAAACATATTTGTTCAATTAACATCATGGGATATAAATCGTGCACTAACCAAATGTCGTGAAGAATCAAGTAACAAACTAGCCATTCCATTCATTAAGTAAAGCATTTGTGTGTAATGAAACATGTCCAAACAAAATGACGTAAAATTTTAGGCTTAATAATATTAAATGGCACAATTTTCTCTTATTTTTGTATTTATGGTTTGTCCTTTTAAAAGTGACACTCAATAACACCATCTTTATGACTTTTTACATTTATGACACAAGTTAGAATTTCCATTAAGAAAAACTAACAATTGATTATGTGACACTGACAACATAATGATGTAGCTGTCAGTTTTCAAATAATAGTCATGAAACCGTCAAAGTTATGCCATCAATTATCAATTTTTTTTCCACGTGAATACGAACTCATGCCACGAATGTAAAAAATAATAAAGGTGATACTATTGAATATTATTTTCGAAAGGTCGAGCCATAAGTGAAAAAACGAATAAATGTGTTGTTATTTAATGTTATTAAGCGTAAATTTTAACAGCGTACGATAAAATCTAAGTTTCACGAAGAAACATCAACCCGTGCATCAAACAAGGATGTAATCAACATGATTATAAATGCAAACTCGAAGCAAAATCAAAAGTTTCACTAGCACCATATTGATAGAGCTATTGACAACCCTGTCAAGAATGAGTGCTAAGAAACAATATAGTGCTAATGCATATGGTGTAGGGGTATAATTGAGCCGAGCAAAGTTTTGGAGTGTTCAAACTTGACTCGATTAAAAGTTTTCAAGCTTGAATTCAAAATCTTGCTCAAACTCAGCTCGTTATAAAGCTCACCAGCTCACAAGCTTGCTCGCGAGCTTTGAAACTCAGTTCAACAAAGACTCAAATAAAATCGTAAATGAGATTACAAGTTCAAATTACGCAAAAACTCTAAAATGAATATATTTAAGTTTGCGTTTGTTCAATAAAATCATGTTGAGCATGCAGTTGAACAAAAAATATTAGAAGTTTTAGTTTGTTTCAAAAGTTTAACGTAATAGTAGATCTTATGCTAACATACTTGTACTTTTATAGGCACAGTCGATTAGTCCAAGCTTATACTTTTATTGATATGGCTCAAATATTAAATAATATTCCAAACTTAAGTTTTTTTTTTCATAATTTAGTTTAAAACATATATAACCATATATACATTTATCTATACATATACATATGTATATATATAAATGACCTTACAAAGGAGTTTGTTTACAAGTATTGTTCATAAACATATAAAAGAGTATGTTTGCGAGTTTCAAGCCGAGTTTTTAGGTGTTCAAACTTAGCTTGTTTATTGATTCGAATTTAAAATCTTGTTCAAGCTCGCCTCGTACATTAACGAGCCAAATCATGATAAACAATTAGCAGCACTAATCAGGTGGCATGTGTTTCCCTCAATGCTTCGTACACATCAGGTTCATTTCTACAGGATAAACAATTAGCAAAGATCTAGATTATGTCATCAAACGCAATGACATGTAATGTCATATCTTGATCAAATTCCATCTCGAACTCTTCCAAGCGTACCCATATGGCATCTACCCTTGTGTGTTGCACAGGAGTCGCGATTGCATGAGATAATCTCATCAAGCTCGAGCTAAACAAGAAAATAACCATATTAGTACAACAATCTGAGAACTCAATTAAGAACAAATCTTATTCATCTTTGCATTCATGATTTATCAAAATGCATTTTTATTGTACATTATTTATTTTGAAATAAATAGTAAATATATCAATAATGGCTATATTTAGCATGACATGATGCATTTAACTAATAATTGTTTCAAGACATTCTAATTGACCAAATATATTATAAAGACATATTAAATATTTTTCAAACTTTTTTGAAACCAGAGACTATTTTTAAATAATATTTTAATTATTCAAAAATAAAAAAAGTCCAACTAAATATTTTTTATGTTGGAAAAATCCGAAAACTATCTTTTGGAATACCGAGTGTCACCGCGAGCACCTGACGCGTCGTCGTCTACGTGGGATGGCTAGCAACTGTGCATAAGAGGCGGAGAAAGTTGACGGGAAATCTCATTCCCACAGTTATCGACATACTGAGTTTGACTCTGGTCTCCATCTCTTCAAAAACATATTGCATCATCATGATCTGTCACTTGATAGTTTGCTTTGCACACAAGTTCATCCTCTTTTAATGAACCCCGAATTTCGAAAACACATGTGTTCATTTAATGGCAAAGCCAAAATTCCAGCTGAGTAAAGGCTAGATCTTGGGTCTGCCATTATATATATATATATGAAAAAAAAAATTATTAATCTATATATATAATATCAAACTATACAAAATTTTTAATTGATTTTTGTAATGCCAAGTCATTAACTATTGTTGGAATTCGTGGCTAAACTTATAACATTCATAAGCATACATGAGAGTGGAAATGATAACAATTTTAAATTTAGAATTCCACCGAGGATCCATGCACATAGACATACACGATTAGGGTTAGCAATTTTACCTTAAGAATTGTTCCAATGGTTCGGCCTAATGACAATATTGGTGTGGCTTTTAGTGTCAAAACCGAATCTCCTTTCCCTCACGTTGTCTTTGCATGAACGTGACCAATGGTATCCACACAAACGAATCTCCTTGAATTGGTTGGTTGTCCTAGCACCGAGAATCACGATTCTATTTCTCAAAAAATTTATCTCTTTATATGACACTCACAAATTTGGCCAAGCCTTCAATATAGCATTAAAAATTCGGCCAAGAATATGCACACATATATATAGAGATGTGTGAAACCCTAGTCGAAATTTACTAGGTTTCTTCTTACTTGTCCTTCAAGTAATTGAATTCCTCTTACTTATCATACAAGAATAAGGACTCCTAAAAAATAGGAGTGTGTGTGCTGAATTTATTAAGTAGACTTACTAATGTTATTGGACTTTTAATTACATGATACATTATCATCAAATAAATCACTCTATTACTAATATACATAGGTCTAATTATTTCACACATAATAATATACCCAAGAACATAATAATAAGTAATTTATATTAAAAGCTCATTACATTATTGGATTATGTCTTATGTCATATTTAAGACATAAATCATAAAACTCTGAATTATTAATGATCAATCGAATTAATCATCTTAATCATTCAATTGCCACAAGAGAGAATATTAGTGAACCAATTCAATTCGTTCTAGTATGTGACCCAATAGGCCCATTCAAAATTGGCAACGAGCCTTGTCCCAAAACATAGGCCCAGAGTCCATAAGTGGTATATAGTAATACATTATGGCAACCCAAAATCAAATGGAGTCGGTGATCCAAGTTAACCTTTAACAGTTTGATATTTAGTCATTTTGTCTCATGATATCTAGATTAAGTATAAGGCATGGTCACATGTCAACCTTATATTGTTTAATGTGTTTCTTGATCCCAAGTAGATTGATATAACAAATGACATTGATAAACCCCTTATCAATTCATTCGAGTAAGCATAAATTCCATCATTCCTACTCATCAAATGGCCTAGAGATATCACTCTTCATAAGAGGAACAAATTCATCACTCTCACTATCGCGCCTTTACAAAATTCGTGAAATATTCAATCATAGCATTTATTGTTACCCTATTACACATAACGTTTGACTAAGTTAAAAGATGTGATTCCTCATGTAGGAGCCAATAGTGAGTTTCAGTCAGAGGATTCAAATATCACCTTTGTATGAAAGCTACTTGTGACATCAATCTATGATGTGCTTTCATAGTGGGCAAGTCCAATACATGTTCCCTAACATGTATCAATGTTCTAACTGATATCTCATATCCGTAATCAGTAAAACATGATTATCCACTTAACAATATACTACCTTAATTCATTATCATTCCCATGATAACAATTGATTAGGGACATTTAAAATAGTATTCCTTTTACCTTAGGGTTTTACTATCAAATCACACACTTGATGACATAAAGAAGAATAAACTATTCATGGAAGGTTTATCTTCATAAAACATTAATATTTCATAGATATGAAATGAAATGCATCTTTATTAATTGGTAAATGACAATGTGCATCAATTATTGGACTAGGGCACAAATCAAACAATCTACCAGTTGCACTAGTCTCAATCAGGAATGAACCTAATACCAAAAGATGTTATGTGTCTTTCATGTTTTGGTTCTGGTAGAGCCTTTGTCAAAGAATCTGCTACATTGTCATTTGTGTCAACTCTGCATATCTTGACATCTCCCCTTTCGACTATATCTTGAATAAGGTGAAAATATCTAAGTATGTGTTTGGTTCTTTAATGTGATCTGGGCTCTTTGGCTTGAGCAATAGCCCATTGTTATCACAATACAAATCTATTAGGTTTGCGATGATATTCAAACCAGTAATGAACTTCTTGAGCCAAACAACCTTCTTTACTGCTTTTGGTGTAGCTATGTACTCAGACTCTGTAGTAGAATCAGCCACAGTGTCTTACTTGGAGCCTCTCGAACTGACTGCACCTCCATTCAAACAAAACATATAACCAGATTACGATCTGAAATCATCATGGTCAGACTGAAATTTAGCATCAGTGTAACCATTTAGTACTAGTTTGTCTTCTTGTCCTCCACAGACTAAGAAAAAATCATTAGTTCTTCTTAAGTACTCAAAGAAATTCTTGATTCCGGTCCAGAGACTTTCACCTAGATCAGACTGGAATCTACTAGTCATGCTTAAAGCAAATGCGATATCAGGGCATGTACAAATCATGGCATACATGATAATCCAATTGCAAAAGCATATAGAATCCTACTTATGTAATCTCTGGTTTGCCTTATTGTAGGATAACCTGGCTTGGTTAATGGTTTTTCGAGAACCATAGAAATCATTCATGTCTTGGAATTCAGCATGCTAAACCTTTTTAGCACTTTATCAATGTACACACTTTAACTTAGTCCAATTACCCTATTATATCTATCTCTATAGATTTGTATCCCTAGGATACGTGAAGCTTCACCTAAGTCTTTCATTGTGAAACAATTTCCTAACCAAGTCTTGACAATCTGCACTGTTGGAATGTCATTTCCAATGATTAAAATGTCGTCAGCATACAACACTAAGAATACTATAGCACTCCCACTAACCTTTTTATATACACAAGGCTCATCTTCATTCTTGATGAGTCCAAACTCTTTGACCGCTTCATCAAAATGAAGATTCCAACTTTGGGATGTTTGCTTCAATCCATAAATGGATATTTGAAGCTTGCATACCTTACTAGAATTCTTAGGATCGACAAAATCCTCGGGTTGTATCATGTACCCATCCTTAAGGAGGTTTCCATTAAGGAAAGTAGTTTTGACATCCATTTTTCATATCTAATAGTCATAATATGTTGTTATGGCAAGAAGAACCCTAATGGATTTGATCATAATGACTAGTGAAAGGTTTCATCATAGTTAATACCATGTGTTTGTTTAAAATCTTTTGCAACAAGTCTTTCTTTGAAGATCCCATCGGCTTTTAAGTTCTAAATCCATTTACAATCAATGACCTTGGCTCCATAAGGTGGATCCACCAAGTTCCAAACTTGGTTATCATACATAGATTGCATTTCTGATTTCATGGCTTCAAGCCATTTTACAGAATTTGAATCTACAATCGTCTCTTGGTAGGTAGTAGGCTCGTTATGCTCTATAAGAACAATTATTTATTGTCAGTTATGAGAAATATATATCTCTCCGGCTCGTGATGAATCCCATCAGAATTTCTTAGGCCTTGTGTTATAGATTCGGACTCCACAACATCTTATGAATTATCTTGAATCTTTGTCCTATCCTCAGTAGCTACTTGTGATTCTTTTATTTCCTCTAGAAGTACTCACCTCCCATTGATTTCTTTGGAAATAAATTGTTTTCCTAAAGACATCGCTTTGAGCAACAAACACTTTGTTCTTAGAATGATTATAAAAATAGTATCCTCTTGTTTCCTTTGTGTAAAGTCCCAATATGCAGTGGAAATGACACTAAAAAAGAAGGATGAATTGGACTTTTAGCAAGTTTAAAAACTTTGTTGAAAATATTTTGCAAACTAATACAAATAACAATGTTCTTTTAAATCAAAGTTGAATGCAGAAGCTCTAAAGATCCAATCCACACACTCAATAATGAATCAAATGCAAATGTAAATCAAATAAAGAGAGTAAGGGACAGAGAAAATCAACACTTAATATTTATAGTCGTTCGGTTATCTTGACCTACATCCACTCCTTTAGATTCACTAGAGAGTTCAATCAGCTATCTCCTCACTTCCGGGTGGAAGGGAACCATTTACAACAACTTGTTTTTGTGGGATATACAAGTAAACCGTAACACCTTGTTTTTTTGGGATTAACAAGAAAACTGTTACACTTGTTTTTAGGACAAAACAAGCAAACCACACCTCTAGTTTTTACGGGATTAACTAGAAAACCGAACCACTAGTTTTTGCGGGATTAACTAACAAACCGAACCACTAGTTTTTATAGGATTAACTAGAAAACTGAAACTCTAGTTTTCTAAGGGTCACTAGAAAACCTATCTACCCCAAGCAAATAACTTTGCTTGTGACAAAATTAACCCAAAGATGTAATATATTAAATCTCACACCAACCCAACAAAAGGATAGCAAGTAAATAGCTCAAAAAGGGTTGTAAAGGTAGAGAAGAGAAATAGAAAGATTAGCAAGTGTTAGCAAAGGTATATCTCCGTTCTCTTCTATTTTTTGGACGTCTATTTATAATTACTGTTCGAAATGTAGCCGTTTGAGCCTTGAGATAGCCGTTGGAGAATAAGACAATTTCTACTCAATACTAACGTCACCCTTCACTATGTGCGTTGTTCTTCTTTCACGAGCATAGTCTTCATTCCATCTGAGTTCTACGTTATGTGTATGCAAGTATGTGTGCACTGCAAGAACTCCAGTGGTCTCGACTTTGAGTGGCTCAGCATCTACGTGCATTGTTGGAACTTCTATGTGCATTGATCACTCTTCAATGTGCATTGCAATGAAATCTAGAATGAACACTTTCCACCCAATGGCTTCCTACATGCGTTGCATTGTGCTCTGCATGTGTTGATGTCTAATTAACCTCTGCACCTTTGATTTCACATGTGATTTGTGTCAGAGATATTCAAATTCATATTTTTTAGAAGCTTCTTAGCCTTGTCAGCTAGTCTAGCTCATCTCGTCTACGTGCGTTGTTGATCTCTTCTGTGTGCATAGCGTTTCTCTTTGAAGATCACACATTTGCTCATCAACGCGCCTTGTTCATCTTTCAACTTGTCTCTACGTGCCTTGACCTTTTTTCTCTTTAATCTGGATGCTCGTCAACATGCGTAGCACCAACTACTGGGTACGTGGAGAAAGGTTTGATGCTTTCTGCCTTCACTGCCATACACGTCTACGTGCTTTGTAAGATCTATTGTGTATGTAGAATGTAGTTGTGTGTCCTTCAATGTGCTTAGATGACTCATAAGGTGCTTTGTGGCTAGATATGACTAAGTCTACAGCTTTGCACCTATTTCATGTATGTTTGCATTCATCATCATTAAAACTGAACTCAACAATCTCCCCCTTTTTTATGATGACAAAACATACATGAATTTGAACATCTATTCAACAATGATAAACAAATTGATCAAGGATTTCAGTCCTTGTCACTTGGTTAACTCAATCCAAACATATATGATGTTCAAAGCAGAAAGGATACCAATTGTAACAGAAAGGATACAGATTGTAAATGATTGAAATCAATAACGATGCTAATTGTAAATGATAATGCACACATCAAATTCATGCACACTTATTCCCCTTTTTGTATCATCAAAAACATACGCAAAAATTAGCACTTCTCCCTCTTTTTCAAAGAAAATATGATTGAAATCATTTAACAGAATTAGCTCCCCCTATGTGAAAGATATTTTCAATGAAAGCATTTTAAAAAACAAAATTCCCCCTTAATGTTTCAGAATATGCACACACAAAAAAATCTCCCCTTTTGAATTTAAGAAGAAATCAGTATATGCATTCAACTTAAAAATGTATTCAATCAATCAAATGATGAAACAACCTATATATATAAAAAATACATTAATGTTTGAGCTCAGGGAAAGGGTACCACGTTTTCGATTTTCTCCTTGTCCTTGATTGCAGTCAAGCAGATTTCTCCAATTCATCATCATCACTAGAACTTGAATCATCAGCAAGAATCCTTCTTTTTCTATGTTTTTTCAGGTGTGGACAGTCTGGTCTAGCATGACCCGGTTCATTACATTCATAGCAAATGAGCTTACTCTTTTTCTTGTTGGTCTTCTTTGCCTCTCTTTCCTTGCTGATAAATTTGTAAAATTTATTTGTGACAAATTTCACCTCTTCATGGTCAGCTTCTTCTTCCTCATCATCCTCACTTGAACTTTCAATATATTTTTAGGATGCGTTGAGAGCAATGACGATATCCTTTTTCTTTTTCTTTTTGCATTCATTTTCATCTTCCAAACCCATTTCATGTGTGAGTAAGGATCCAAGCAGTTCTTCCAAAGGCAATGAGTTCAGATCTTTGGCTTTAAGGATGGCATCTTTCTTCGAAGCCCATGATTTTGGCAAAGATCTTAGAATCTTCCTCACAATATCAGAATTTGTGTACAATTTTCCAAGAGATTTGAGGTCATTGACGATTTCGTTGAATCGATCGAACATGTCTTGAATGGATTCATCCTCCTCCATCTTGAACATCTTGTATTTATGAACAAGGAGAGAGATCTTGTTGTCCTTGACTTGTGAGGTGCCCCCATAAGTAATCTCTAGAGTTTTCCAAATTTCATGAGCATTCTCACACTGCTGGACTTTGTTGAATTGAGATATACTTAATGCACAGAAAAGGATGTTCATAGCTTTGTTATTGTAGTGCACCATCATTTTCTCTTGATATGTCCATTGTTCTTTTGGTTTGGTCCTTTCAACACCATTTGTTGTCTTCTTGGGAACATAAGGTCCAGTTTCCACAGCATCCAAATTTCCTCAACTTTGCACTTGAGAAATACCATCATTCTCGTCTTCCAGTATATGTAATCACTGCCATCAAAGAAAAGAACATGGCTAATAGCCAAACCTTCATATCTGTAGATATCATTTGAAAATGCCATTTTTTGAATCTTTGACTCTTTGGATGTTAAGCCAAAATAAAATATCAAAAGCACTAGCTCTGATACCAATTGTAGAGTCCCAATATGCAGTGGAAGTGGCACTCCAAGAGGGGGTGAATTGAATTTTTAGCAAGTTCAAAAACTTTGTTAAAAATATTTTGCAAACTAAAACAAATAACAAAGTTCTTTTAAATCAAAATCAAAGTCGAATGCGGAAGCTCTAAAGATCAAATCCACACACTCAATAATGAATCAAATGCAAATGTAAATCAAATAAAGAGAGTAAGGAAGAGAGCACTCAATATTTATAGTGGTTCGATCCTCTTGACCTACGTCCACTCCTCTAGATTCACTAAAGAGTTCAATCAACTCTCTCCTCACTTTCGGGTGGAGAGAAACCGTTTACAACAACTTGTTTTTGCGGGATATACAAGCAAATCGTAACACCTTGTTTTTTTCGGGATTAACAAGAAAACCGTTACACTTGTTTTTAGGAAAAAAAAAGCAAACCACACCTCTAGTTTTTATGGGATTAACTAGGAAACCGAACCACTATTTTTTGAGAGATTAACTAGCAGACCGAACCACTAGTTTTTACTGGATTAACTAGGAAACCGAAACTTTAGTTTTCTAAGGCTCACTAGAAAACCTATCTACCCCAAGCAAATAACTTTGCTTGTTACAAAATTGACCCAAAGATGTAATATATTAAAGCTCACACCAATCCAACAAAAAGATAGCAAGTAAATAACTCAAAAAGGGTTGTAAAGGTAAATAAGAGAGATAGAAAGATTAGCAAGTGTTAGCAAAGTATCTCTCCTTTCTCTTCTATTTTTTGGACGTCTATTTATAGGTACTCTTCAAAATATAGCTGTTGGAGCCTTGAAATAGTCGTTGGAGGCTTGAATTAGCTGTTGGAGCCTTGAAGTAGCCGTTGGAGAATAAGACAAATTCTGCTCAATACTGACATCACCTTTTACTACGTGCATTGTTCTTCTTCTATGCGTGTAGTTCTTCATTCCATCTGAGTTATACGTGATGTGTATGTAAGTCTGTATGCGTTGGAAGAACTCTAGTGGTCTCGGCTTTGAGTGGATCAGCATCTACGTGCGTTGATGGTCTTCTACGTGCGTTTTTGGAACTTCTATGTTCATTGATGACTCTTCAACATGCATTGCAATGAATTCGAGAATGAACACTTTCCA
>CAODLS010732897.1:0-15444 GCA_948243855.1 Flueggea neowawraea
TCTCTTTCCATAACAATTTAAGCAAAGGCAAGCTAGACACGTCCGGCAACGTGAATATCACACCACTTTGACCGGTAACGCACGAAAATAAACTATAACCAGTAACAGTTCCAACAATTATCGAATCATTAAGCCATACAATAGTCCTAACCCCATCAATACACTGAATCTCTTTCAATATCACTAAAGACAATCCGTTTACAGGCTCTACCAGCAACAATCTTTTTCCAATCACAGTAGCAAGCACATCGTTACCTTCACTCAACGGCGCATTTGACTCCTTTGTTTTCACTCCATTGGCTCTAATCCCTCCTCCCAATTTCTGCAAAATCCTTTGACTCGTACTCGAAGAATCCGAGCTACTAACAACAACATCATGTAAACTAGTAAACTCCGATTCGGTATTTACAACTCTCTTAGCAATAGCACAAACTCCCTTCGCAAAATTCAATTTCTTCGCCGGCTGCGAGAGCATCGAATAGACTACAAACAACGAACCTTCGCACAGTGCAATTACTCTATCGATCTCGCGGACCAGAACTATCGTATCCACAGGGAAATCGCTAAGCGAAACGCTGCCAAGAAACGAAACTTGTTTTGAATATGGAGAAACGTCGGTTTGGGATGCACCATTGGTGTTGGTCGATAGCACAATGAGGGATCCAGAGTGAGTTCCAATGAAGATGAGGGTTTGGTGTTGGGATTGGGGAGAGGTCGATACGGCGAGGGATCGGATGGTGCTGCTAGTATGGGCGGAGAGGTCGAAGCTCGAGTGTGGTTCAACCACTGTTAGAGCAGTGGGATCGGGTTTGGCCATGGTGGATAGAAGTGGAGATCGCTACGCCTTGGAAGAGACTGCCATGGAAATTGTTGCCGGTTAAGTTTCAGCTGTCGAGTATCCTACTGTAAAGAGGTACTAGCAAGTAGCGTCAAGCTGCCTTAACTACCAGTAAAATCAGCAAGTTCCAAAGAATTATAAATTTACCCCACTTTTTTTATGAAATTGGCTTTTCTCCTACTGTGAGCTTGAAATTATCTTTCAGATCCAATGATTCAAAGAAAAGTTTAGATTATGTTTGATTGGGAAAATAATTTTTTGTTTTTTGTTTTATTTTTATTTTTGAAACAAAATAAAAAATAATAAAAATTTTAATTTTTCATGAATAAATTTTTTATTTTTTTATTTATGTTTTCTAATTTTTTTAAAAATAAGAGAATTTTTTTTAACTAAATAGGTCCTCAATAGTTAAATTAAGCTTCACATCTAAGTCTATTGGCTCTCAATCTTTTTACCCGAAGATGATAAACGGACAAGAAATTAATAAAATTATTATAAAATTTTACTAAGTTAGGTTTAAATTTGTTGTTAAATTTGTTGTTCTGTATAGTTTCCAAATAACACTCGATATATTTTTTTCTCTAATTAGAAGTTTATTTTGACTTTTATCTTTTGTGTTAAAACTTGTAATGGTGACTTAATTAACTTTTTCAGCCATACCAATTGTAAATAATCAGTTATCAGACCAATGAGCGATTAATTTAAGACAAATTATTTGATTACAGAAGTGAGAAGGGTAATAACAGTATTTTTGTTCAATCAAATAGAAATTATATTACTCCAAATCAGAAGAAAAACAGCCATTACAACTATAGGAGAAGATACGAATAGACGGATACAAAACTAGCTGCTCTAGCGAACAAATGGGCAACTAAATTCGTTGATCTTCTCACATAATCTATCCAAAGTTCCTAACATCAGATAGCGTTTTCAAAATAGCAATACAATCTGCAATCATAAGCTAAACACAAACAATGGAATCGAAATCCGATTCCCATTCTCCATTCTCATTTCTGTCCAAAAACTGTGAACCAAACGACCCTCAATGTCGTTACTTATGGCACTTACAGCTAGTTAACAGTCCGACTAGATAATAATCCGGCTCCTGCGACGTTTTTGATCCAGCTCATTACAGCTACAATATCCCCCAACTTTTCTCTATCAACCATTTTAAAGATTAAATCTAGCCACTGCAGAAAACCAGTTATATTTCACAAAAAAAAAAAGATCAACAGAGCAAACCCACATGCGTTAACCAAGTTTTTTTTTTTGTTTTCACCAGAAGAACTTCCATTAATTCATTAATTCTCAATATCGGTATACTTCAGGTGAGCTAATTCATCAGTACAGTTTACAATCCAATCAACAGGACAGCATTATCTAAGTTTACTTATCTAATAAATCTGCAACTTTGTTGGCTTCTCTATAAATTCACACTATCTTACCGAAATGAATCCTCTTCTTTAGTCTACCAGAAGATCAACTTTCTGCTGTGCATCCAACATGTGTAACTGTAAATTGATGGATTCCAAAAGTAATAATTGCAAATAAATTAGGGTTAAACAGTTTAAAAAAGCAACTATATAATTGAATTTGATAATTAAATACTCGTACAACAATATTATGAAACCCAAAAAAAATTCCTATCGAGTAATTAAGCTACAAGATCTGTGGAGCAAATGAGATTGTTGTCCATTTGCCAAATTAAGAGTTTGGGATTTTGAAACCATACTAGTTATCATTGGAGTTTCGTAGGCAGTTGTGCCATTTATTCTCCCATTTCTATCACCACCTCCACGTCTTGGCACTATGGGTTGTAGAGTGACCCTTTGCCATGAATGAGAACTCATTACTGACAAAACATATGCTCGGCCAAAGCGATTATATGAATCCTTGCTTTTCATTCTATCTTTGATCTCTCTCAATTCTTTTTGTAACCAATTGCAAAGACCATCTCCTGCTTGAGCCGACACTGAACAAGAAAGTCTTGTTTCTTCTTTTGCCAATATTGATAGTGCACTTACCAAATCTCCCATCTCAGCCATTCTTTTTGCATCTATGATGGATTTTGTCACTGATAAATGATTTTTTTTGCCTATCAATCTCCAATGACACAGTATCATCAGTACTAGGGACAATAGGAGGTCGACACATCTCTACCCTTTTACATTTGACTTCAGCCATACTTGTTGATACTGAATCCTTATAGAAGCATGAGACGTCTATAAGTGATGTTATTTTTAATTTACCTCCATTGTCAACTTCTTCCAAAATAGGCACTGAGAGATATATCAAAAAATCTTTTTCTTCTTCTGCATATAAATTCCCGACATCAATTTTACCTTCATTTCCTGAATCAAAAACTTCACCTCTGTATTTCCCTGATGCTATAGATTTGACTTGCACTCCAGGTGATACCGACTGCATATGCAAGGTAACATTTTGAACAACAACACTTAAAAGGCCACCAATACACCTTGCAAAAGCATCCTGTAAAATGTCAATTGACTCAATAAAAGAATATCTACCACCAGATGCATCAGAAATGGCATGCATTGTAGTAGAATCATGATCTTCACCAAACCCAAATGTATGAACTGGTATGACTAGTTGATAAAGCTCCTCTGAGGATTCTAGCTTATTGCATGCATTATGACGTGGATTGTAACCACTTGAATGAGTATCATTACCATCAGATAAAAGAATAATGTTTGCTACTGAATTACACTCTCTTCGTTCCTCAAGAACTCGAACCGCTTTCTTGAGCCCCGCAATAATATTAGTTCCACCTCCTGGTGTCCGAGAACTGATTACACTTAATGCAGTTTCACGACCATTAGTAGACATATTCAGAAGAGGTAAAACTCTTTCAGATGCATTAGAGAATGTCACTATCGAAAGTCGATCTGAAGGGCCCAAGTTTTGTATTATAAAGCTAAGGGCACGTTTTACAAGACCAAGCTTGTCTGCCATACTACCACTAATATCAAGCACTATCACAAGATCAATAGGTGCCCTGTGGTGATAAACATTTTCAAGAGGCAGTGCACATACTCGAAGAAGAACCCCAAATTCAGACAAAGATTCCGAAGCAGACATAGCAGGATAATCCACAAAACGTCTTACTGTTAATAACTGACAGGATGAAGCAGGGCGTACTGGAGCAATTGAGAGTACTTCATCATTAGAGAAATATTCAAACTCTTGTTGACTTCTACGGATGTTAAGAGGAGAAAAATGGGCTAATCTTGTTCCAAGAATCAGAGTTGGAGGATCAATAGCACAGCCTGTTGGGGCTCGAAAAGGTAAATCATTCCATTGTGTGCGACAGACAGGACATATAAGATTCCCATGTTTAACATTGTCAGCAATACAGTTAAAGTGGAATGTGTGAGAACATTCTGCAACGAAGATGGCATGACCTTGCCCCCTTTTCAAGCTACCCAAACAAATGGCACATGCATTCTGGAACCGAATAATGAACACAAAATAAACATTTAATAAAGCATTACAAGTTATAAATGAATAAAAATGCAACTAAAATATCAAATACTTCATATCAAAGTGATTTCTTCACATAACATTGAAATGCATCAATTGAAAAAGAAACACCGAGTCTAGTCTACCCACGAATCATATAAGGAAAAGAAATACAAAACTAAACCTTAAATCAAAATTGAACTGTCCAAACATTTAAGGCTAATTAATTAAAAAAATACGAACTTTGTCCAGTTAACAAATATGTCATGACCTTTCAATTTCGTCCTACAAAAATATGAACTTTAGGTGTTGTAATAATTGTGGTATCCATTATCTTCAGTTAATTTTTCCATCCATTTGCTAGTGTGGCAGTTTATGTGACATTTGACGTGGACATATGTGCTGATACGTTTTTAATTTTTCTGAAAACAAAAAATAATTTAGACGCAATTGTTAAAAATCAATCTCATTTATGTTCACGTTAGATGTCACATGAATTGTTACCCTAACAAATGGATAGGCTTAATAACATAAAATAACACGAAGTTTAGTCATTTTTGTATTTTTGACAAAATTTTTCCTTTTTTGTAAGACTAAATGACAAGTCGTTTTGTGCATTACAAAAAACGACATTTCGTTTAAAGTATTAAGCTATAGTGGACAAAACAACACTTGAACGATCGGTCTTCTACTTTTCATCTGAAACGATGTGTAGTTGCTTTCTGCAACCAGACGACCAGACGTTTATTATACTGATAAACTACAGGTCGTTCATTTAGTCACAACGAACGATATGTCGTATGTTCATTCGAACGACCTGTCGTCCGGTATTGTTGACTGTGTCTAATTTTGCTCACGTGGACGACTGTCACGTAGCACTAACGTCCACGTCAGCATGCCGTTAGCACCACGCTAACATTTTCCTTTTTTTTTTTACATTTTTTAGTAAATGTATAAATGACTAAAGTTCGTGTTATTTTATGTTATTAAGTCCAAATGAATGAAAAAACTAACCAAAGATAACGGATGATACAATTATTAATATACCCAAAATTTATGTTTTTCCTAAAACAAAATTGAAAATGTGTGACATATTTGTTAATTGGACCAAAATTTGTGATTTTTAATTAATTTAACCAAAATTTAATTACAACAAAGAAATTTTTGCTGCATTGTTTTAATCTCATTTTTTTAATAGTTGATGTCCACAAGATTTGAACTCTTTTTAATCTCATATTTATCATGACTAGTTGGTACAAAACGAAAAAGTTGTTGGTCAACGAAAAAGATGCAGCATTTTCTTAATAGCAAATCTTAGATGACATTATAAAAATATCAATCAAGATAAGCAAATTAATCAAAATCCGTTGCTCAAGCAAAGTGAAACCTAACCACAAATGTGGAAGCAAATACTATATATCTTTGCTAACACAAGCTGACAAAAGCCACTCTGACTAATAAGTCCTAATTATCCACAAAAGGAAACAAAAACTTAAAATTATTTTTGGCCTAATTGTCACATCATGTAAAGAAAAATCTGGGTTTTGAGAAATCTTATATCCTAAGCCAAGACCAACGCCGTCCATAATATCAAAAATCGAAAGTCAAGTAAATTTTTGTCCGCAAACTGACAGCAAAATTGACCGAGTCTAATATAGGGTTTTTTTTTGTGAGTATTAATTATTAGCAACATTGAATGGAGTTCTTTATCAAAAATTTAATGGATCATGAATGAAGCCTTATATGAAACTGAATTAACAAGAAAATTCGGTTTTAAAAGGGAATGACACCAGAGGGCAGAGGCAAAATAATCTGCCGAGGTCGTTATTTTCCAAAGCCCGTGATTAAGGAAAAACAATAAACTCAAGGAAACGTGTGCAATTCAGCCACATCATTCCAGGGGGTATTTTAGTCAATTCACAATAAAAATTTCGATGTGATTGGAGAGAACCAAAACTTGATTCTATTCGGACTTGAAAGAGGGATAGCGACGCAGCGAACAAATCAGCTGCCTGTTTCTACCTATTCGCACGGCGGCCGGCGAGGAAGTTACTGACAAACTAACACACACATTCATGACATTATAAAGCGGCCGGCGAGGAAGTTACTGACAAACTAACACACACATTCATGACATTTTAAAATAAAACTATCAGATTAAACGGATCATGTAAATATCAATATATAAAAGAGTGAGGCAGTAGTATACTAACCGAAGATAATGATCGGAGACTGAGAGTACGAGACAAGCGAGAGCTAAACGAGCTTTCCATCGGCGGAGAACGAGAAGGACTAGACTCCCGAGATGACTGAGCATTGTCAAGGGAGGCGGAGGAGGAACTGGCAGCGGAATCGAAAGAGAATTTCGCCAACAACGACTTCTTCAGTTTCCGCCACGTACCGGCCATTACGATCAGCTAGAGAATCACCAGAGAGAGAGAGAGAGAGATAAGAATACAACCTACTTTTGAGAGAATTCTGTACTGAACTACTCTGTACTGAATTATTTTTGCTTATATGAATCTCATGATCTACTCTGTACTGAACTTAATGGACTTTGGGCATATTTATCAACTTGAAAAGACAATCATAGGTGCTCTTAATCACAAAAGTTAAATAACTATCGTTTGGTTTATGTAATCAAAATGAATTGGTCTTTTCCCTTATGATCTTAAATTTGAACAACCTAATGCATATTGAAAAAAAATCATGAAACACACTTTTCATCTATCTCATACAAAATTACTCCCAATGCACGTTTAAGTTTTAACTTGTCATTCTATGTATGAAATTATTTACTTTATCTAGTTGCCATAGATTTAAATTTGAGTTAGTATAAAAATAAATTATTAGATAGACCCGATGCATCACACGATTACAGTTAATTTTGTTAATGCACAATGAATCTAAATGAGGACATACATTTGTCTCGATTTTCATTTCTTAGTTTTCTCTTTCTGTATTAGTTTTATAGAAATTTTATAAAAATTATATAAAATTTCTATTAGTATTTTTTTTCATATGAATAAAGACAAAATGCATTGAAATTAATTAAAAAAAAGGTAACATCTCTTATTTACTCGTTTTTTCTCTAAATTATTGTATCTTTTCGAGTTATAAAATATAACTTGATAACAAATTTGAAGATGGATAGTTTTGAATGAAAATAATATAAGATTGAAAATAAATGTGTATCTTTTGTCTAATTTTATTGAAAAATGCTTTTTAATTAACTATAAATAACACCTCTATAAGGACCAAAAAGGCCATGAATGGAAAGAAAAATCATAAAAGTAAGTAGATGATTATAAATGGAAGCACAGAGTGTGAAGACTCTCTCTTGCCAAATAGCTTTAATGGTGTGAAAGAGAGTTGGAAGCATTATTATCATTGTCATATGTTCATGCCTCTTCTCCTTCTTTTGTTTATATGCACAATTTCACTTATATTCTGCAAACTCTCCCTCATTGCACAACAAAGCTCGTCAAGCTGTTTTTCTTTCAAGTCTACACAAGACGGGTATAAATCTCCAACATTCAACTATTATCTCCATTGACTATTTTGTTCTTTACTTCTATAAAACTATGTTTAACTGTATGTTTGCCCTTCAATTTCGCTTTGATGGTATCATTTTATTTTTTTCAATTTATGTAATTAATTATGATTCTGGCATTGAGTTTACTTGTGTTGCCTCCAATTAATTAAGTAGTGGTAGCCACAGTGTGGTTCTAGTTTGAAATCGAATTGGAATCGGACTAGGAAAATCTTATCCGAAACCAGTTAGTCCAAAATTTACCCGTAGGGATCAAAAACTGTGCCTAGGCGTTGGATCCAAACTAGTGGTTCAACAATTATTCTCACTCAATTTTGCTTACTGCTAATCCTACTTTTGTGGTGTTCTTTTTTGACTTCTTAATAATTGAGATGCAATTCCGTTACCTGCATGCTGCTTTATAATTTAATTCCCTTTTGCAAGTGCTGAGTATATGATTCCGATTCCTGGCTTAAGTGAATATATGATGACCAATTTGCATGTGCTGAAACCTTTGCTTATCAGCACATTTTTGTTTTAAAAAAATGTAAGTAATTATATTGATGTTTTCATAAACCATGTCCTTCGTAGCTAGGCCCAACCACATGAGCTCAGAACAGATAATATTTTAATGGATGAGTTTAATACACGCTTGTCGAGAAACATAGTCTACAACAGATGTAATAAGCAAATGTTAAAAAATTAACCAATTTGCGTGGGTTTTAATTTTTTTCGGAAAAATTAATTAATCAAATTCACAAGGACTTGCTCTTTAATATAAGGAAATTAATATGTGTTGTGTGTGGATGATCAGGATGTCTGGATTCGAGAATGGAATGAATGTGGTGAGGACACAACTTGAAGGGAATTTAAGGGTTGATCAAACCAGGTGGTTTAGGCTAGACATAGACCTGAATTACCCACTTTCTGGTCAGGACATGGCTTCCAATGACTTGCCTTGTCCTGCACCATCTCTGAATCGTGAAGCTGAAGTGGGCTCACAAATTCAAAAGCAACCCGCAAGAGACGTTGAAGTCATAGACAATAAGGTTTGCATAATCTCGTCAAGAATATTTGCTGAAGTAAGATGTATAACATAGTGTCAAGATTCTTGTTCTTAATTATATGTTGTTGAATAAACATTAATTTCTGAAACATTAATACACTTAATTTGAATCCTGAATTCCATTATTATGAAGTTTTGTGATTGATCCATCTCTTTTCAGGCCAGGACGAAACCTAGGAGAGACATTGATGCAGACAAAGAAGATATCGTCTTCACTCAGGTTCATTTTCTAATACACGCGTTTATTTTACATAGTAAAAAAAAGGTAGAGAATTGACATTTTTTTTCAAAAATGTATATGCTAAACATTGTTCAATATTCGTATTAATCTATGGCTTTAACTCGATTTGTCAATTTCGTAACGACTTAACTTAAGATAAGTGTGACTTTAATTCAAGCTATTTCATAAAATTGTTCCCACCAATTTACTAAAAATAAATCCAGAAGTGCATTCAAGTACAAAATATTTAGTAAACCGACTTGAGTTCGCACAAAAACAATTGTTTGAACCTAACTTGTAACATTGATCTTATTTATATTTCCAGGCAAACAATATGAACAACTCGCAACGACAATCTGCAACCGAGCTGGCACAACAGGCACCTGTATATCGTTGCCCTATTTGTATGGACAATTTGAGAGAAGCGACATCAACAAAATGTGGTCACATCTTCTGCAAGGAATGCATTGAGAAAGCATTAAAATTTCGAAAGAAATGTCCAACTTG
This sequence comes from Flueggea neowawraea, assembly GCA_948243855.1. Taxonomy (NCBI): domain Eukaryota; kingdom Viridiplantae; phylum Streptophyta; class Magnoliopsida; order Malpighiales; family Phyllanthaceae; genus Flueggea; species Flueggea neowawraea. Next base: position 9,644 of record CAODLS010732897.1, read on the forward strand.
TAGAAAGAGATTTAGAGGGAAAGCCACCTTCAGAGTCTATCTTCCTACAGTTAATTGATCAGTGTATTAGCTGATTAATATTTTTGTTAAGTTTATTGAATATTAATTAGTCACATTCTTATGCCTCAACTTCTTCCATGTTTTCAAGTATTTAGATGAAGTCATTGTGAGGAAAATTTATCAAGAAATGGGACGAAGAAGACGGCATTAATGTTTCTCGCATTTCGCCTGACTGTTTCAATGCGGCTGGAGATAGTGTCATAGCTCAATTTCAAAGTTTCTTAGTATTCACATTTGCAATAAGGATTTTGGTTGATGGCTGTTGGGATATTTCTTTGCCGTACCATTGCATTATGTTCTCATTGATTTTTTGGATGTTATAATATTTGATTGTTCATTAATTTTGTCATTCCCATTATGTTTGAACGTTATCATGTTTGTTTTTGGCATACTAAATCAGCGTACATGTTTTGATAAGTCATTTTTTTCTTACCACACGAGTGAAACTCTCAATCATTTAAGTTGAAGACGACTACAGTTTCAATGAACTATAATCTAATTGGTCTAAATCAACGTACATATCTAACAATGTTATATATGATAAATTAATTAAGTAGAAGTAAATTGTATTTCAAATAAAAAAAAAAGTAGATTGTCATTATAGTAGATTGAATAATAAAAAGAAAGGCAAAAAAGTGATACGGCTTTATAAAACTGATATATGCACTAACACCTAGTCAAATTTTCCTACGGCTTGCAAGGCATGATTACTGGGAAGCCAATAAATGTTTCAGAACAAGATCTCACACAACCTATTATGCCCTTCTCCAATGTACCTTTTGTTACTTTTCTGATGTTCACTTCAGATTGTTTTATGAGTTAAGACTACTGTTGATAGAAAATATAGAGTTGATAGAGGAGATCAAGAATCTTATCAAGTTTTGATACTCTGATTTCTTGCATCTTCAACCATTACAAATGAGTATTAATTCTGATTGGATTCTCTATTCTGTAATATACACCATTTACTTCATGGAAAGGAACAGAGATATTTTGGTCACTTCAATGATATCTGACTTTATTGATCATATCCATTGTTGTATGCTGCATTGGCTTCTCTCTTGGTTCATTTTGTTGAAAAGTGGTATTCCAAATGATCCAAAAAGGATTGAATAATCTTCCTAGTTGATGACTTAGTGGTGCAAATAATTACAAAGTTAAGTAATTATATGTTTGAACAACATGGGCGTGGATGATCTTTCTTTGTCTAATTGATTGGTGATTGATTAAAGTTACATTATCTTGGTCTTATAAATGGTCCAAGTTGAACACACATGTATACCAAACCAAATTAAAAAAAGAACGAATGTGTAAGTTTGGTATTATCAGAGTATCTTCCGGGCAGGAAATGATTTGCAGCAATTCCTTTTTCGTTTTTCTAATTTAATGTTCTCTACTTTTGTGATGCTTTAGCAAAGTTCATGAGTTGCTTTTAAGACCTCATGTCCTCTTTTTTCCCCCACCTAAGAAAGGTTTGAATGCAAGATAATTACCGAGACTTGATGACAAAACACCATCACGTAAGTTCGTTTTAAAGCATCAATAGGGTTTATGGTTTAATTATAGTAAAATCTTTTTTAAGATTAAAAATTTAATTTTCGATGAGAACCAATATAATAAAAGGTTCGTTTTAAAATATCATTCAAATTAACTATAAAAAAACTTCCGTTCAAATTTAATTCTTGTGGAAAAAAACTTAAAACTATTACAAACTATATATATGTGTATATATATTAGAGGGGTAGAAACTTTTTTATTAACAAAAAATCTCGAATTTGAATTTTTTTTAGTCATAAAGAGAGCTTAACCCAAAATTTTTGAGTTTGAACCGTAAATATGGACACAAATTTGGTGCAAGCAAGCCACACCATTGAATTCACACCTAGTTAGAGAAGGCAGCAACAAGTGGTGATGGTGGTATCGTCGTAGAAACAATACTAGGCTGAAGTCAAATAATTTACACAACTATGTTCCCCCTTTTCCTTTTTTCACTTTGAATAATAGGCCCCAAGCCTCCCTTTGAAATTCCGTGGGATTGAAGGAATTAAGCAAGATGTGACACATTGGATTCTCAAATTCCCAAAGGACTAGCTAGAGTGGCGGCTGAGCCACGGAGGTGTATCACATCCATAGCTTACTTGGTTTGGTTGCCCAATTTCTTGGTTGTTGAATATAATCTTAAGCCACATATAGGAGTATGACTTCTAGAGTAGTCATGACTCATGTGTTATTTTATTTTATTTAATTCTAATTGCTAAATGGTTTTTATACATGGGTATATAATAGTCTCAATCAAATCTTTAAATCATTGACATTTTAGGATTAAATCTTTGAATTATTAATAATTTTAGTTATAAGTCCCTCAACAGATTATATTTTCCTTTTTGGTTTAAGCTTAGGGATCAGAGACAAACAAATATAATTGTTCGGAAATTAGCAACATTAATATAGTTCATGAATTTTCTCATGTGTTAAACATTCTAAATAATTTAATTCTACACTCTTTGTACTTCATCTGTTCCATATTGATAGGTAAATTTATTTTTTCACATAAATTAAAAAAGTTAAAGATATTAATTTTAGTAGAGTTTTTTAAAAATATCCTTATAATATCTAATAAATAGTTAATAATATAATTTACTATGCATTTAAGTATGAGTAATTTAGTATAATGTGATATAACTATTAGTATTGAAAAGAAAAAAAATTATAATTTAAGACAGATTAAAAATAAAAGATTAGTCTATTTTTGTGGAATAAAAAGAGTAATTTTTAAGACAGAGTTAATACTGTTTGAGAAGTTGTTTAGTAAAATTTGGAAAATTAGTCATAATCAAAAGACACTTGGCCAACACCACTTTCCACCGCTTTGACCACCAAGATTCAGTATACTCTAAGCTCGAATCTCTAACCGCCAAGCAGCTCCTAAAATTCATTTCCTCACCTATTACCTCATCTGGTGGACAAATAGAAACCAAAACCCCAAGAAATGGCTCTCCAACACACTTATCAAATTGAAAACCAAAATACCAATAAAATCAATTGAATCCATCTACAAAGAAGATGAATGATGTAATTTCCGCTCATCAAATGAAGAATTTAAATTGAAAAGACATAATATCAAATAAAATAATCATCAAATTTTGTGTTGCCTTGTTAGAGCAATAATTGGGCTGACTAGGCATTTTATACTTCATTTTAACTTAAATGAAATTTATGATTTTAGAAGAGTGTGTGTTTGTTTGACAAGATATGTACAGTGACTTTTCATTCCATGTATTATATGAAGCATATTTTTTAAAATCACATCAATTGTTTATAATTTTTTTATCATTTACTTCAAAACTTCAATCTGTTACTCCATATATTATTTGTTGTTGAATACTCAAAATGTGGTGATAAAATTTCTCAAAATAAAGATTTACGTCTGAATTGTTGGGGAGCTCTTGGTTGTCCCTAATTGGCCAAAAGAAGAGAAATTAAGTTGGGATTTAGCAAAAGAAAGTCAATTGTGAAATTAGCAAAAAGAGACATTTTGGCGCCTCTTTAAGAAAATTCCATGTTTCTTCCGTGGCAACGCCGTCTCTCTCTCTCTCTCTTTCTCTCCTATAAATAAACTCCCTCACCCCCTCGCCCAGAAGAGCAACTTTTCCGTTAAGTCTCTCTCACTCTCTCTCTCTCTCTCACTCACTCACTCACGCGTTAATGCTTCAACCCCCACCCCCTTCCCTCCTCTCCCCGACTCCCAAAACCACTTTCCCTTCCATATCAAACCACCTCTCTACCCGACCCGCTCCCCATGGATCCCGAATCCGGGTCCCCCACCCGCCACTTCCGACTAGTAATCATCCTCACTCTCTCTTTCTCTTTTGCTTCCAATTTTTCTTTGTTTTGATTAAAATCCACTTTATAGCTTTCTCACTGATGCAATATTACAGTGTTGGGAATGGTTTGAAAGCCCTGTCGTTTTAATGTTGCTAAATTTGTTTTTTTTTTAAATTTGTCTTGCCACGGACTATTCATTCTTTAATTGCTGATGTAAGTGTGAAAAAAAATATTAATAATTAATTAATTAGCATGCATCGATTTAGATGTGCAGTGTGTGAGTCGGTGAGTTTTTTTTTTATTATTTTTCTTTTATTTATTTATTATTTATTTGGTGAATGCTACGAAGAAAGCAAGGCCATGGAGGTTTTTTGTGAATTCCGGTAAGTTCTGAGATGAGAAGAGATTAGTGACTAGTTTGTTGGTGTTGAAATTTTTTTGGCAGGAAGCGAATAAGACGGCTCGGAGTCTGGCATACCAGAGCTTTGGGGTGGTATATGGCGATTTATGTACGTCGCCAATTTATGTATACAAAAGTACGTTTTCGGGGAAATTGAGACTTCACGAGGAAGATGATGAAATATTCGGGGTACTGTCTTTGGTTTTCTGGACTTTGACTCTAATCCCTCTCTGCAAGTACATTATATTTGTATTAGGGGCTGATGATAATGGTGAAGGTGCTTTCAAAGACCAGCATTTTTATCACCTTGTACTTGTATTCATTCATTAGAAAAAAGAAAGTTTTTTTTTTTTAAAAAAATTGGATTCTTGAAGGGGCTGTGATCGCTGCAGGTGGCACTTTTGCTTTGTATTCTTTACTTTGTCGGCGTAAAGGGGTGGGCCTTCTACGTGCTCATCATGCTTCAGGTGATGATGTTTCTTCTCAAGGGCTTGGGTTGTCTCTCAAGGAAAGTAGGAATAGTACTCTTTTAAAGGAGATCTTTGAAAAGCATCGTAGTTCTCGTGTTGTATTGCTGTTGATTGTGCTTCTGGGGACCAGCATGGTCATTGCAGATGGTGTATTGACACCATCGATGTCAGGTATATTTTTTTGTATAATAATTTGGGTTAAGGAGGTAAATTTCCGCTAGTTATGATCTCATGAAACCATGCGGAATCATGACACACTCATGTCAATCAGTTTAGAGTTCTGTTTAAATTCATCCATTATTGGAGAAATGCTTTAATGAAGAATTTCTTCAAGATTATTTGGGTACATTTTTGCATCTGTTAGACTGGCTTATTCAATTAAGGAGGCTATTCGTTTATGTTTTATGGGATGCCTTTTAGGTTTTTCGTATGGCAGAACGAGAGCTACAAAAGGGAGGTTAAGGTATCTAAGGATGCCACACAAGAGGGTTTCTATCAAATATCAGTAACATAGATGCTTTAGATTGCAGTGGGAGAATATGGATAGCTGTTTCTTGGCTTCCTCTAGACGTTTTTTAGGTCATAAGCTGTCACAAATGCTTCTCATTGATTGAAGAACACTGAATTTTTGGTTCACTCTTTAACAAAGTTGGGTCTCTGACTCCCTTTGAAACCTTAGGGCATGTTTAGTTTAGAGAATTTTCTGAAAAGTCTCTGAAAATCAGAAAATAGAAACAAAAAACTAAAGAAGTTGTTCAAAATGATGAGTTTTCTATTTGTTCTTTATGGAAAACAAGTTTTTCCAAATGTGTTCACACTAGTGTTTTTTAATTTTTCAGAAAATAGAAACAAGATAGAAAACAGAAAACTGTTTTCAAAACTAAAAGCCCTTAGGTTCTTAGCGGCATTTAGTACATTCTTTCCTCAAGTCTTGTCTCCTAGCTATCTCATTCATACTTTATAAAGCTCCTCAAATCTAGGCCAGAAGTTCTAAAGTGTTTCTTCCCATTACATTTTAATCATGGTTTCATTTCATATCACGTTAA
>CAODLS010732955.1:0-11157 GCA_948243855.1 Flueggea neowawraea
TAACTCAATAAAATATGTAAGAGAAATAAAACTAAGTTAATTAAATAATTTAATATCCTACTTTAAATATCGTCAATTATTAATTATAATATAGTAATAAATTTATAAGCAACGCGCTATATGAATCAATTAGTTAATTAAAAGTTAGCATGACCTCGATCCAAAATGTCGCCAAATATCAAGTTTATGGTCAAGAAGTGTAGCTAGCAGAAGAACAAATGTAGGTGCTGCCAAAACCAGATTTCCTTTTCAGCATAACAACTAGGCAACTACCGTCAGATTCCAGCACCAAACATTCATTTTTTTTTGTTACTTTCCGACGACGTTGTTGTCGATTTTATGTGCCCCTTGACTATACTATAGTCGAAGTAGCTGGGTTTACACGAAGCAGTGAGTCAGAGCTAAACTTTTTCTTATGCACAATCTGGTTTGGGGCATGCTCACATACCTAAACATTCTTTTATTTTGTGGCTTACTATGCACAAAAGGCTAGCTGTCAAAGCGCGACTCTTTCAATGGGAATTGGTTAATGATGACATATGCATTTTTTGTAATAGTGCTACTGAAACCATCCACCATCTGTTTTTTGAGTGCACATTTACGTATACTATTGGGCTTAATCTTCTGTCTAGATGTGGCATTCAGTAGGTTATTCTGCCTTGGAGAAGGGGAGTGAGTCGTTTTTCAAGGAAAACCAAAGGGAAAGCAATGCTAAGCAAAGTACGACGGGTGCTATTTGTAGCAGCAGTCTACTGGGTTTGGATTTCCAGAAATGGAAGAATATCTCAGCAACAAACCATCAGCCAAGACTGGATGATATGACAGTGCTTTAATAGTATAAGAATGAAGGTTGAAGGTGCTGAACAAGTTATATCATTGACTTAGATCTATTGGTCAGATCTCCTACATATAGGCTAAGTCATGCAATGTACTTTTTTTTTGTTTTCATTGTTTGTTAGCTGTGTATTCATTGATTTCTAAGAGCTGATGCATCTCTGGCTAAATCTTATTTATCTCTCTTCAGATGTGAGTTGGAGTCTATTGAATAAGATTAGAAATAAAATGTGTCATTGTACAAATATCTTTTGTGTAATTCTTTCTTGAATGGAATAAAGCTTAATGATTTACCAAAAAAAAATCCAATTGCACACTAAAAATTTGGTTTTACTTTCAGGATATGGGTAATTAGAAAGACAATTATATTTTATGATTTTTTTATTATTATTATTTCACATTTAAGTAATTAAAAAATGAAAAATTGTAGTTATTTTTTGTAGGGTTACTTCATAATGCTGAAGAGCATGCTAATTTGCTTAATCACATAAATCGTTTGAAAGGTAATCCCATATATATGTTAGGTAACTGTACTAATTAGCAATTTTTTAGCATTAAAAGCCTAGAAAGAGCATATAAATCTTTTTTATAAAAAAAAAAGAGAAAAGGGGCAATAAATGATACTTTACAAATCTCCTTTCGGAACGTTTAAAACTTAAATATTTATATTTAGCGGAAGACAAACACTTCGTTATCGTAGTACTAGTTGCTCGAGCAAGTGGTAGAAATTCAATTAACATGACCAAGGTTGAAAACCCTGAGCATATATCTGATGCCGCCCAAAATTCGAACCAAAGTCAAAAGTCCTAAAACATGGTGAAAAAACACCTGACAAGCCTGGCTACTGCCCGCGCGGTGGTACATATACTGAAATCATACGCTAATTTTATTCGCCGATATCTATGGTTATCGCTGGATCCACTAAATTATGAACAAAATTATCTGTACATAAAAAACCATTAACTAGCATTGGGGTCAAATCACTGTGAGCCCTAAAGTGACACAGTGAGCGCTTCGAAACAAAAGGGGCAGGGGAGCGGCCTCATGGCTCTGATGCACTGACGCAAGCAAAAGCAACAAAAGAAATAGTCGGCAGAAGATGATTTACTTTCTCTGAAAGAATGATTTTTCTCACCCTTTGAAGCATCCACCACCTGTAAACTATAATAATAATAATATTTGAAAAAGTAGACAAAGTACCTGCAATCTTTTGTGGTTTGCTCCAATCAAATTCCCAATGCATAATTTACAAGATCCCTAAGATAGTGGAATGATGTGTTGAAGATGTTTTCGGGCACAACTTTGAGGACAAACCTATGATTGTTTAGCCCACCCATGTCCATTCTGGATCCTTCTGCCTGGGATTAAAGCACAGTTCCATAGAATAAATTTGTAAAGTATTTATTTTATACTTTTCATACGTGACGATCAATGGTACCCACAAGGGGCAAACCCATAAAAAGGGTCATTTTATTTTGTAACTTTAAATCACGGAACTGTAATCTGTTTTTAATATAAAAAAATTCAATAAAACAAAAATGTTTTCATCATGGATGTGAACCACTTCATTTGTTCTGTTATCCACCAGAATCTACTTAATAAACAACAAAATAATATAATAAATGCAGCAAAAAATGCCAGTGATAATATGAGGATTTTATTGGGATGTGAATTGAGTTTCCTCTCATCCATTATATACATACAATAAATCAATAATAGGATGATGAGGGGAACATTCTTTAACAGTGGAGATACTTTGTTGTATGTCACTCATTTGCTTATTTAGTATATAGGTAGAGATATACATTACAACAGATTAATATTTTCTCAGACAATAACTGCACTTCAAAGCAATTTGTTTTCCTTGACGCTTTCATTTTTATTAAAAAAGATATTATGGAAAAAGTTGTTCCTTTTGCAAAGGCAGCAGTGTTTGGTAAGCATTCTGATTGATTAATACTTGACGCATGATGCAAGTACATAACTATCAAATACAAAAACATTGAGAAGCTATAGATAGCTCAAATAATAACGAGTGAAAAGTTGTAAGGATCCAATATAAACATTTCTTGAACTCACGATTAATCGAAAGAACAACTACTATGGTGTTTCTATATTTTATCATAATTTTTCATTGCATCTTTAAGTTTTAAAAAAGCTTATATTGCATCATTGATTGTAAACTGGGTCAGCTTAGAACATATCGTGAATATCTAATATTAGTGACTATTTCTTTCAGTTTGCATATAATACTTTGTGTAGAATCTGTGATACCAAGATTAGATATTCAGGATGTGTTCTGAGCTGACGTAGTTTATAATTAGTGATGCAATATAAGTCTTTTCAAAATTTAGGGACGCAATGAGAGGTTACGATAAAACACATAAACGTCATAATAATTCCCCCTTAATCAAATTGACAGGATTATAAAAACATTATGTTGTAACTAATTCTTGAATATGAATGTTTATTTTTAATATTTATTATATTATTATGCTTAGACTCATCAGAGATTCCTATCTAAGGGGAGGAATCTTTGTCCGGATGAAAAAACCTTTCTGAAGGTCTACAAGATGGTCTCCTAGAATTCTTTCTTCTGCGTGAATCTCTAAGGAAAGAATGTTGATGTAAGCCTTCTAAGGAACTTGTTCCACCTGTTCCAACGATCCCATGTTATATGGCTTCGTCCTCATCAAAGGTCCCAGTTCTTAACTATGAGGATGAATATCCTCCATCGATTCCATGTACCACAACTCATGGAATTCCTCTCAGACCTTACACCAAGCCAACTACGACGAGAACTGATGGTTCTTTGGAACCATTATTCGGTGCTGAATAAGTCCTCAATTGGCAAACGAGCAGCCATATTGCTCAAAAACGCCATTTGATCAGACAAGATGAGAAGTTAAGACCCGTGACTACTTTAATAAATTTTTAGACTAATAATGTTGGTCTTTAACATGTGGCCGACCGACTTTAAAGGAAAACAACAAATATAGTACCGACTCATGACATATGGCCTTATCATATGGTCGACAACTTTTTTACATGATTGACTCAACAAACAAAGAGATAATATTCTCTTTTGACTAGACATTACATTATCACAAAAATACAAACATAATAATGGCAGGCATTTTTAAGTCTTGTCTGGTTGTGAATTGGAGGTCTACTCGTGACTTGTCCAAGTCCCACCTGACACGTCTGGATGATGGAATAGACAAGCATCATCTCACTGCCATAGGTATTGTTCTTCTAAGGAGGAATCAATATCATTTCCAAATGGTTCTTTGATGGTCCGATATCCTGGAAGAGGTTGAACCGGAGCAACCTGTTGTAGTTCTTCCATTACTTCATCATTGATTAATGGAGGATGGCCATAAGATCCTTCAAACATTCCAATTGAGCTTGGTTGAATATTTGTCGATGAAGGAGTTATGATGACTTCAATGGGTCTGGTATAGAAACTTGCTAATATATGTTGGTGGTGGAAGAGGATAACTGTTGAGACAACAGAGATATTCCACTAGCTGTTCTCTTATAGCTAGATTTCCATGAATAGATGGATGAGCTGGACCCCATGAATAACTGATGTTTTGTGTCCATAGAAAATCTTGAGAGTGATGGAAATATGGACGATGAAAAATGTAGATCTCTGTGGATGGTTGTATTGCTCTTCCCAAAAATCTTTCATTATCAAGATAAATCTGAAGCCACTTTCTCCATTTGGGAATTTCTTCAAACCACTCTAGAAAAGTCCATAGTAGAGAACGACATTGTTGATCATCTTTGAGATGATTGAGAATCTCCTTTGGAAAAGATCATCATCACAGCAAGGACAATTTGCTTCACATTCACTTGGGTCTACATCCCAAATGAAATGGCCATTTATCTGATCAGTGTAGACTGACTGACCAGATGGTTCAAAGTGAACAATAGGAATCTTCCTATCAGCTGAAACTGGTTGAAGTATCGATATGGTTCTGAAAATTGGTAAACCAGAATTTGAGCTTTCTGGTTCTTTCAAGTTCTTGTATATGGTCTGGATAGTTCCATCCTTTTGTCGATGAAACGTACAATCTTAAGACTGGATTGACTTCTCAAATGTTCTTATTTTTTCCTAGTTTGTAAGCCAATAAGTTGGGATCAACTTCTTTAAAGTCTCCTGGTCCATTTGCTTAGGGGCTTGAACAATAGTAGGGATCTTGTCCACTGTTTTTGAGAAAACATACAAAGCATCAGAGGATCCATAACCACTTAGATCAACTGTGTGGTCTTAGACTCTATAGCAGACTTGGTGGTGTAGAGTATCCACAAGAGAAGAGGCTACATGTGGTACCCCCGTGATTTGGATCTGCACCTTCATACAATTTGAGAGGTTGGAATCTCTTAAAGACATCGCAAAATTAGGATAAAAGGTGGGCATCACACTTCCAGCTTAGAGTTGTCATGACCGATCCAATAACTGCATGTTGATACTCTAAGACTCTGGTGTCTAAGAGTGCAAGTCTAGCAGTCACTGGGCATCCCTTCCTTCCATTATATGTGAGCATTAGACGAATTGCTCCCCAATGAAAATGGGTATAACCATCTTAAAGAGACTGGTTAATTAAAGACTGAGGGACTTCAATCGTAACATATTATTCTGATTCTGTGGACTGTAAAGGACACTGATCCAAGCTAGAGGCCAGGACATATTCCTTTGGAGCTGGTCTTCTCCTATGGAGAAGTTGACGCATTGAAACGACACCTTTAGATTTTTGGTATATACAGTAAGGGCTTATCAAGGGTTGAGTAGAGGTGGAAATCTGGGCACCTTCAGGGACATAAGAGTATTCTATAAGTCTTTCTAGTTTTTTGGTTTCATGTGATCTAAAAGAAAGAGAAGAGGTAAGCTGAATAATTTCAGACACTGGGTTGGATAAAGTGTTTTGGTTAGATAAAGTGTTTTGGGAGGTTGATGTCGAAGCTTCTGTGTAAGTTTCCATGGCTAGGGCTTTACTATCTTCTTACTCTTCACAAGAAAACTGGGAAAAATAACTAGATCTTCCTTTATGGCTCTGATACCACAGGATTGATCACCTTACTAAGCAACGTGTATCACACTATTCCCTCTCAACTGCGTCTCTCCATAGACGACTTACTTTAGGGATCTGTTCTTTGACAACATTACTTAGTAATGACCAGAATTATAACATCAAAAACATGCCGGAATATCCGATATCCTTTTCAGAGGTTTTCCGGGATTTCAGAAGACAGAAAAAAGGTTTAGAGAGCCATAGAAAATAAAACACAAAGTTTATCTTAAACCTCCCCTCTTTTTCCCCTCCTGAATATTTCATAAACGAAGTCTTATATAGACTTCTGAGGTTACAAACTGACAAACAAAAGTGGAAAACATGTGTTCTTCCACTTTTACAAAAGGTTGAGACCCGTGACTACTTTAATAAAGTGACAGACTAATAATGTTGGCCTTTAACATGTGGCCGACCTACTTTAAAGGAAAACAACAAATATAGTACCGACTCGTGACATATGACCTTATCATGTGGCCGACAACTTTTTACATGATTGACTCGACAAACAAAGAGATAAGATTCTCTTTTGACTGGACATTTCATTATCACAAAAATACAAACATAATAATGACAGATATCTTTAAGTCTTGTCTGGTGGTGGAGTGGGAGGTCTACTCGTGACTTTTGTCTAAGTCCTACCTGACACATCTGGATGATGGAATAGACAAGCATCATCCCACTGTCATGGGTATTCTTCTTCTGAGGAGGAATCAATATCGTTTTCAAATGGTTCTTTGATGTTCCGGTATCCTGGAGGAGGTTTAACAGGAGCAAGTTGTAGTTCTTCCATTACTTCATCATGGATTAATGGAGGATGGTCATAAGGTCTTGCAAACATTCCAATTGAGTTTGGTTGAACAGTTGTCGATGAAGGAGTTATGATGACTTCAATGGGTCTTGTCTAAAAACTTGCTAACATTATTGGTGGTGGAAGAGGAGAACTATTGAGATAACAGAGATATTCCACTAGTAATAAAATATATTATTCTTCTTACTTTTTTATTATAAAATTTATTAATTTGTAATTTATTTTCCCTAATTTACTCATTCTTCGGGAAAAAAATCTAAAAAAAAAACACAACCAATATCGAATTATGAGAGGGGCTAATCTATTTGTTCTCTTTAATAATGTAAAATTAACTAAACAGTGAACCAAAGTTGAAGTGAAAAGAATGCAATCAAATGCAAAGCAATCATTTAACAAATGTATGTAACAATAGATAAGTGTCGGCAAATTTTGGTGGGCAATAGCTTATTATTTTATTAATTGACAGATGCACAAGTGTTGCTGTAGAAGAAGAAGAAGAAGAAATATAGGAAGTAAGGGTCCTTACTCTTGACTTTATATTACTACTGACACACAAGATTTGAGAGAGTACAGAGAGAGAGATGGAGAAAGACTCTTAACACCTGCCAAACTAGTCCTAGGTGTAAAGAGAAATCCATCCTCTTGTTGCTCCCAATCCATATAGTCACTTTTTCATCCAGAAATATTCATGGGTTTTTTGGCTTTTCGTGTCTTGTGGTCTAAAAGTGGCTACAGGCTCCACTTTCTTATGGGGAAATGAGTTTCAATTCAACACCATACTACACCACCCAAAACTCTCCTCTTTATTCCTCTCTCTCTCTAAAATTTAGAAAAGACTTCATCTTTTGGTTTGATTTTCTTGAGCAAAGTGGATATAAAGATGATCAAATTCCATAAATTTTACAGCTTCAGGATTTTAAATCCTTTTTAGCATTGATTTGAGTGGAATTTAGGTGCCTTTTGCGACACACACGCTCTCTCCATCAGTATCCTTGAATCAATCTGCTTTGTCTAATTTAGTGATTTGGAAGATTGGTTCTTTGGTTGGAGTTGAGAAGTGATGGGAATTGTACCTTTTGTTGAATATGCATTTATGGGAATTGGGTTCTGTATCTGATCTTGGGTTCATCAGATTCTCTTGCTTCTGCAGCTTCTTGGCTTTTTCCAGGTGACTTTGATACTGAATTTTGCTATTTCAGAACCCTTCATCGACTGTTGCTTCTAATGATTGTTCCTTTTTCATGGAAATTATCCACTCTGTTGTTGGTATTATATCTCAATTCAACGTTTTGGATAAATTTATGAGTGTGGTTCGGAAGATTCTCTTGTTGATTTGTTACGAGTTGGTATTGAATTAGATACTTTTCCCGGATTTGATTGAGATATCCTTCCTTCTTACTGTTAGGTGTATTTATTCAGGATGTTCAAAACATTCCTATTGTAGACTGTTGCCATGTTCAGTACAATTGTTCTTAAACTGGTTGATGTACAGGTTATACTTTTTGTTCGTGGTTCCTATTTTAGTACATGTGCTGTTTATTGCGTTTGATTCTAGTGACAGCTCTACTTCCAAATAGATGCAGACCGTTTTCAGAACTTTGATTTTCCATTCATATACCGATTATCCGCCTCTTATTGATTTTTTGGCTAATTTTGTGAATGAAGGCAAATTTGGGTGCAAGAACTTTCTGTTGGTAATGATAATACTTGTTTCACATGATATTGCCGTACATTCTTCATCTTGACGTTGTTCTTTATTTTATTTGTATTGTTTGGAAGTTCAGAGACTGCCAAAGCTGTAGCAGAAAACTTTTGCTAAGATGGGTTGGCTGACCAAGATACTCAAAGGTTCTAGCCATAAAGGGCAGCATCATGGAAAATATGGGGAAGATAGATACTGGGAGGAGCCTCGTCGTTCCGTGGTAATCTCGGTCTCTTCATTTCAGTTGTATTTCAGTTGTGTTCAAAGGATATTTTCTTATTTATTATATGAAGTTGACTCATTCTGACAGGAGCTTGACTTTAGGTAGATGATAAGATTGTTTAAGTAACGTATGAAATGTCTTAATCTTGTTGGATAATCATTTCCACCATATATTTTCTTTTCTCATACATGTTTTTGTATTATTGAAAAATTATGGATTCAGGATTATTCTTTAGATTTTGACCAAGTAGAGATTGAGTGTGCTATTGCACTATCCCTTTCAGAAGCAGACCAAAAAGGAAAAAAAGTGATTGGTAAGTTTTGTAGCTGTAAGCATGGGCATTACAGGTCAACAAATAAAATAATTTCATTAAGTGACTCGAGTTAATCATGAGCCAATGCATTCTTTTAAGTAAATTCCTTTGCTCCATGATAATATAGTTCTTGTATTCTTTGATTAAGGTTTGGTTTCTACTTATTAAGATAATAAGAGTCCCCACATTGTTATCTTTCCAGCTATTGTGCTTTCTATGTTGTAAATTTTGTATAAAAATTTTTGTTTCCCCAGAGGAAGATAGTGAATCCCTGCATTCAGAAGAAAGTGAAAAATGCGACTATTTGGAGGAGAATGAAACATCCCACTATTCAGAGGAAAATGAGAAATCCCGCCATTTAGAGGAAAATGAGAAATCCCACCATTCAGAGGAAAATGAAAATCTTGTGAGCAGTGCTCAATTGGAGGAAGACGAGCAACTAGCCCGAGCTATTCAAGAAAGTCTAAATGTGGAGTCTTCTCCTCGATATTACGGTGGGAATGGATTTCCACCTTATTCGTTTCTGTTTCCATCTGGGTATAGGTAATGCGGTTGTATTTGGAAGAGATTCCACCAAATGCAATTTAATTCTATGGATAATCATTTTCTCCATTCTTTATTGAGCACTGTTGTTTATCTTTTCTGCATGACACAAGAAGCAGCCAAAAAACGATATGAAGTTTTGAGTGCTACTTGTGTGAGGGTCCATTATACTTTTGAGTGCATACATGCCTTCTTTACATGTTTCTGCATCATTTCATGTAATGCCTCTTATATATTATCCAGATCCCCATATAAAACCTTTTCAATTTATTGTTGAATATGCATTTGTACTAGGATCTGTGCTGGGTGCAATGCTGAGATTGGTTATGGAAGATATTTGAGTTGCATGGGTGCTTTTTGGCATCTTGAATGTTTCCGTTGCCAGGCTTGCAATCAGCCTATCACTGATTATGAGGTACAAATGTAAAAGTTCATTGAGATATTTGTTTTTGTCTAATGAGCAGATTGATTTGATTCTTTTATTGTCATCGTTTTACTTTCAAGTGGTTTCAAGTGACTTCGCATTTACTAAATTTGAGTTCATACCGTTACAGTTTTCTGTGTCTGGAAATCGTCCTTATCACAAATCCTGCTACAAGGAGCAACACCACCCAAGATGTGATGTTTGCAACAACTTTGTAAGTGCTTATCTGACATTATAAAGTTGTGAGCTTCACCTGCATATTTTTCATTGAACACGCCATCATTTTATGTTGAATTAGTCAATTGCCTTATTTCCAGTGATTGTTTTCTGTAATAATATGCTGTCTACTGTAATTTTTTTCCCCCTGCATGTGAGCATGTGACACAATGACTTTTGGTAACTGTCTCTTCTTATTCTCTTCAATATAGATTCCAACAAATCCAGCTGGTCTGATTGAGTATAGGGCACATCCTTTCTGGCTGCAAAAATATTGCCCCTCTCACGAACGTGATGGAACTCCTCGGTGCTGCAGTTGTGAAAGAATGGAGGTAAGTTGGTTGAATAAAAATTTACTTCACCTAAATTGGAAGAAGAGCTGAAAACTAATAAAACATAACTTAACCCTTCTTTCATGGAGATACCAAATTGTGGTAGCTTGAACATAATGCAATAATTTGGTTTACCGTTGATTTCATTATATTACTGAAACAAGAAACTTTTTAATCTGCGCAGCCAAGGGATACAAAATATTTATCACTTGATGATGGTCGGAAGCTTTGTCTAGAGTGTCTAGATTCTGCAATAATCGATACTCATGAATGTCAACCTCTTTACTTTGAAATACGGGAATTTTATGAAGGATTGAATATGAAAGTGGAGCAGGAAATTCCATTACTTCTGGTCGAGAGACAGGCCTTGAATGAGGCCATGGAGGGAGAAAAGAATGTAAGGGTGATAATTTTCAGTTTTATAATTTGAGGAGATGTGTTTTCTTCACTTCCATTTTAGTTATCGGTTTCCTTGCCGTGTTTTCACCTTTTTCTTCGCCATGCTCAGGGTCATCACCACTTGCCTGAGACCAGAGGACTCTGCTTGTCTGAAGAACAAACTGTTACCACTGTATCATCTTCTACCCATAATTTCTTCTTTCAATCCATGTCCATTTGGTTATAAAGATAATATGTTTATATCTTAACTCAAATGGACAGGTTTTGAGGAGACCAAGAATTGGG
>CAODLS010733038.1:0-32079 GCA_948243855.1 Flueggea neowawraea
TATGTCTCCTAATCTTAAGTGACAAATCTTGAATACCCTTCTGCGATAAGCTCCACACCCATGATTTTAAATTGTAACATCCTTTGACCCTACCAACAGAAAGACAAAATTTCTGAATCTTCCCTTTATGTTGATTGAGAAAATAATGGATAATCCCTTCAATTTCTTTTTTCTGTCTATCCGAAAACTCATTCTCCTCGACTATAATTTGTGGCAACGTATGCCACTTTTCCTTCCACTTCACTGATAACGCGCCAGTCCTCACACCATCTTTCAGAGGCAAACACGCCAATATGTTGTCTATCACATTTCCTGGAAGGTCACTGAGCCTATCCGAAGCAAAACCCAGAAAATTCTTCTACATTATTTTACAGCTAATGAGCTAAACAAAATAAAAGAAACACAATCACTGAATCAGAATCAACAAGTAAACATAACATACTGATCATAGCTTTGTTTATAGTTTCAAAATCATAAATCGAAAACTAATTAATTAATCAATATGAAACCCTTAATCACATATTCTCCACTGCAGAGAAACCGAAACTTCATTCGAGAAAAAAGAAAAACAACCCTCAAAATTGATCCTCATTAGACACTTATTCAATTTAATTTCATGCATTAACCAACAATGGTAGCAACAATAACACAAATCATAACAATAATATGTCGAAAATTTCATAGAATTGATTACAAAAACGATATTAAAATAAACGATGAAAGATTTACCTCGGCGTGCTGGGAGAGAAAGATGGCAAGTTCGAAATAGAACAAAATAGGAAATTGCGGGAACGGAATTGGGAGGCGAAGATATAAAGAAACTAGTTTTGTAGCGATCCTACAGTTTGGAAACTTAAGCGGTAAGTTCGAAGAAGGAGGAGTTGTAGGAGATTGGAAACTCGTTGCGGTCGGTCAAGCTATCGCACTGTAAACGCAATTATTGTATCGTGTCGATGGAGACTTGGGTTTTAAACGACAGCGTTTTTGTGAATTAGTAGCAGCTTGGCGGTTGGCGCAGTGTCTAGCTCATTGAGAGCTCAAAATGTTGGGCTTAACTACTAAACAAGTTAGAGTTAGGAAAAATTTAACATTTATATTAAATTTTAAATTAAAATTTAGATTATAATAAATATTATCTAAAATTTTAAATATAAAAAATATCTGATAAAATAAAATAAATTTTAAAAATACTATTTTTTTGAAAAATAACAATATTTTTGTTAGAAATTGATTTTTTTTGTAAAAAAAGATAAATTTTAAGGGATAAAAAAATATAATCTTTCAAAATATCTCTAAATATATCCGAATATCTCTAAATATTAATTTTTTATATAAAATTTGATTTATTAAATTTTTAATGTAATAATTTTTAGATTAAATGTCTTTGAATTACAATTTTTAATATAATTTTTAATGTTCTCCAAAATGTCTCCAAATATTTTCAAATGAATTCAAATGCCTCCACAATTCTCCAAGAATGAACGAAATTTTGAATTTATAAAACTAAATTAAGCCCACTTTTTTATTTTACACAAATTTACAAATGTATCCAAATATCTCCACAAGTCTCTAAATATATTCGCCTCTGCACAAAATCAATCAAATTCAACCAAAATCAACCTGCACAAATTGTGTTTGAAAGTGTTCTACTACATTAAACCATTTAATCTCATAAAGCATACATGAACAAACAAACAAATAAAAACCTAAATAATAAAATAAAATATACTTTAATAATAAACAATGTATCATGACTAATGGACTTTAAGTACTATTTTACATAAAACAAAAGGCAGCTAGGTTTGGCAGATTTTAGAGACAAATCTGTTAATTTAACAAACCTAATGACTAAAAATACAATTAGAGGTGTAATCGAGCCGATCTGAGCTTTGGAGTATTCAAGTTCGGCTCATTACAAGGCTTGCGAGTTCACGAGCTTATTTGCGAGTTTTTCGAGCTTGATTCAACAAAGACTCAAATAAAATCATAAACAAGATTTCAAGTTCAAATTGGACAAAAGTTCTAAAAATAATATATTTAAGTTTAGATTTGTTCAATAAAATCATGTTGAGTATGCATGTGAACAAAAAACTATTAGAAGTTTCAATTTGTTTCACAAATTCAACATAATATTAAACATTATGTAAGCATACTTGTACTTTTATAGGTATAGTCGATTAGTACAAGCTTGCACTTTTCTTGATGTAGCTCAAATATTAAATAATATTTCAAATATAAGTTTTTTTTCATAATTTAGTTTAAAACATATTTAAACATACATACATTTATATATACATAGACACATGTATATACATAAATGAGCCTACAACCAAGTTTGTTCACGAGCCTTGTTCATGAACATATAAACGAGCTTGTTCGCGAGCTTTTTGAGCCGAGCTTTTGGGTGTTCAAGCTCGGCTCGTTTACTAATTCAAGCTTAAAATTTTGTTCAAACTTGACTCATTTATTAACGAGCCGAGTCATGAACGAGCTTTTATCGAGCCGAACACTGAGTAGCTTGCGAGTAGTTCGACTCATTTACAACCCTAAATACAATTTTACTTTAAAACAGATATGCTTTTTCTTGCTCCATTGGCTAAGGTTTCGTCTTCATCTCCTATTCGTGTCGGAGAGAGCGACGTACGCCACCTATCCGCCATGTTTGCCGTTGACATTCTCCACCCTCTCTTCACGTGTCGGAGAGCGACGAGGACATAGAGGGATGAGAGGAAAAGAGAGTGACAAGGACAGAGAGCAACGAAGAGCGACAGAGGAAGAGAAAGTGATGGAGGAAGAGAAAACGACTGTGGAAGAGAGAGCGACAATGGAAGAGAGAGAGAAGAAAAGAGGTGGCTAGGGTTGAGGAGAGGGGTGAGGTAATAGGAAAGAGGAGAGAGAAGAGGGGAGAACGATTATAGAGAGAGAAAATGAAGAGAGAGAGAGAAAATAGTATAAAATGATGCAAAAAATTAACTTTTATTTTATTTTATCTGGTATTTTTAAGACTCTGATTTTAAAATATGACATATGAGTAAAATATAGTATATGAGAGATTTAAAATTAAAAATATATTATTTAACTAATTACAAAAGTTTAATTTTTTTTATCAAAATGTGAATTTTATTCGAGACATGAGGCAAAATTTATATTTAAAACACGATTAATTCGAGTCAAATTTAAACAAATAAAAAGATTGAAGCAGTTAGTTCGTATTCGTATTTCAATCCATCGCAAACACTTTTTTTTTCCTTTGGTATGTTTCCATCTAATGTGTCTCAAAGCAATGTCCACCGAAAATATAGTCGTCTTAATAATCATAACACGCTTTTATCCATCTTCTCAATTTTAAATTAATATAATTATTAAATAATTAATTAATTAAACCTTTTATTTTTAACTGGAATTGTTGTTACCTTGATTCTAACAACGATCAATGAAAGAATACAAATGATCGAAAATTCGAACGACCTCTTAAAACCTACAAACGCGAAACATGATGGGGTTGATTTACGTCCAGAAAATCTCCGACGCTCAAATTAGTAATAATTTTGGCAGAATATTAGTGCAAGTAGTGAATAAAATGTACTTTGGCAAGTCATCCACAATGTCTATTTATAATATCTCATATATTAGATTTAAAACTGTTCAGATAAGTATTTATTT
Source organism: Flueggea neowawraea (assembly GCA_948243855.1). Taxonomy (NCBI): domain Eukaryota; kingdom Viridiplantae; phylum Streptophyta; class Magnoliopsida; order Malpighiales; family Phyllanthaceae; genus Flueggea; species Flueggea neowawraea. The sequence continues at coordinate 3,664 of CAODLS010733038.1, forward strand.
AATTAAATATTTATCTTTATTCGTGTTTAATAATATCTAACACTAAAAGTATTTATCTCTATTAGTATAATTAATTTTTTCTTTTATTAATAAATTTAAATTAAATAATTATGATTATAATAAATTATTATTTAAATATTGTTATTGTATAATATATCTCTTTTATTATAGATATCCATAGTGGCAATATTTTATTTTATACTTAAAAATTATGCCTACATAAAACGTAATAATATTGTTATATGTAACATATTAAAAAAATATTCGGCTTATAAAAAGTTAAGCATATTCAATTAGATTTTTTATTATATAATTTTATTTTTTTCTTATTTTGCTAAAATTTAAAGGTATAAATTTATATTAAAAAATAATTAAACTATAAACAAAAAGACATCAATAACATGCAATATACGATTACAAAAACTAGTTCTTAAAGTAGAAATAAACACTATTGGTTTCCTATAAATAGATTATAATTAATTTACACAATCCTAATATCAAAATCAAATTAAAAAAATATATCATTCTTATATTTTCTAAAACAGTATCACAACATATATTGACTATCGCAATCCACTAATTAGTGATGTTTGGAAGTAATTCTAAGCTTTTCCGACTTAATAAAGAATTTTAACGTTGTACCCAATAAACCACCGACTTGTTACTTTTTAAAAAATAATAATAAACCACCGACTTGCTCTCTACGATATAAAGCCAGAAACACAGACTGGTTCTTCACTGTATGTGAAAAAGTATTCTCCCTTCTACCTCCGCCTTCTTTATTTCAACCTTCTTCTTTTTATTCCCTGTTTTTTCAACCCATCAAATTAGGGTTTTATTCTTCTTGATTAAAAGCCTATTCTTTTTGTTCTTTTTATTTTAATCCATTAAAATTGAGGTTTTCGTGCTCTTGATTAAAAGGTTATTCTTTTCTCTCCCTGTATTTTCTCCTAGCCATCGAAAATAGGGCTTCTTGTTTTAGCAAATCAGAAAGTGCGCTCTTGTTTTAGCCCCTTATTTTAAACGATCAGTCACATCTAGGGTTTTCTGAGAATTCTGATTCAAGTATTGCCATCTTTGTCTCTGTGTTGCCTTGGAATGAAAATTGAATGCCCAAGTTGAGTAATTGCTTGATAAATCCATAACGTTCATCTGATTATGAGACAAAATGGTGCTTGTTTTATCGGATTTTTGATTGGAAAGGAAAGTGCGTTCTTGTTTTGACTGATTGAAATCGTGGCTTCCTAAAAGGATTTCGTGTTTTAGCATATGTAAATTACAGCGGTTTCCAGCCCCTTGTTTAATTAGGGCTTTCTGAGAATTCTTATTCAAGTTTTGCTATCTTTGTCTCCGTTGCCTCGGAATAGTAATTGAATGCCCAATGGGCCATAAGTGCTTGAAAAATCCATGTTTATCTGATTATGAGAGAAAGATGGTGCTTCTTTTATAAGATTTCTGATTGGAAATTGCGCCCTGTTTTGACTAATCGAAATCCTCTATTTTTTTTCTTTCTTGTTTTAGCATGTGTAAATTACTATTTCCAGCCCTGTGTTTAAAACGATCAGTCACATTTAGGGCTTTCTGAGAATTCTTTTTTAAGTTTTGCTATCTTTGTCTCTGTGTTGCCTCGGGATAGAACTTGAATGCCCAATGGGCAAATTGTGCTTAATAAATCATTCTTGTTTATCTGATATGAGACAAAGATGGTGCTTGTTTTATAAGATTTCTGATTAGTAGGTGCACTCTGTTTTGACTGATCAAAATCCTAAGTTTGTTTTCTTGTTTTTCTAAATTACGGTTTTCAGCCCCGTGTTTAAAACGATCAGTCGCAATTAGGCTTTCTGAGAATTCTTATTCAAGTATTATCATCTTTGTCTCTGTGTTGCCTCGGAATGGAAATTGATTGCCCAATGGGCAATAAGTGCTTGATAAATCCATGTTGTTTATCGGATTATGAGAAAAAGATGGTGATTGTTTATAAGATTTCTGATTGGAAGGTGTGCTCTTGTTTTAACTGATCGAAATCTGGGCTTCCTTCCAATTTTTTTTTTTGTTTTAGCAAGTTAAAATTGCAGTTCATCATCTTATATTAAATGATCAGTCACAATCAGGGTTATCTAAGAATTCTGATTCAAGTACTCTTATCTTTGTCTCGGTGTTGCCTAATGACTTAATGAGCAATGAGTTCATCTGACTATGCGAGAAAGATAGTGCTTGATATGCGAGAAAGACCGCGCTTGATGTCTGGTGCCTAAAAATTTGGGTTTTAGACCCTGTATTAAACCAATCGATCAAAATTTTTCTACTTTGAAGTTCCCGTGTGTCTTTGTCCCTGATTAATTCACTGTTTTCTGATATGTTATGTTTTAGCAGACCAATATGAAGTTTTTTGCCCGTTGCATTTGTCCCTCTTATGAGATAAAGATTGTGTGTAATGCACTGCCATTTTTTCATGGTTAATAGATAAGAGATTTTTCCTCTTCCTTTGGCTGCCGCCCCCATCTCATGTGCCACTGTTTCGGTTGTTGCCTTTTGTCAGTTGTTGCCTTATTTTTCTTAAAAAAGAAAAAGAAAACAAAGTTGTTGCCTTGTTCAATGGCTACACTGGTGCTTCATGCACTACTGTGTGAAAGGAAACCAAGATAAATTCATATTTTATGTGCCCCATAAGATATATTTTCAATCATCTGCATTGGCTCTATAATTGTTGTATCTTTTGCGGTTTGTCTGAAAGCCATTTTCAATCATCTGCATTGGCTCTAAAGTTGCTGTAGCAGAGTAAAAATTGAATGCCCAGTGACCTTGACTAAATGAGCAATAAGTGCTTGATGAATCTACATTTTTCATCTGATTATGAGACAAAGGTTGTTCTTGTTTTTTTAAGATTCTCCTTTGAAATTCTCATGTGCCTCTCTTGTGGTAACCCTGACCTGTTTTAATGGGCAGTTCATGATAGTGCCTCGTTTTTTTATTGGTGTCTCAGTTGCCTAAAATCATAGTTTTGAATGCCGTTCTGTTTTAGCAGATCAATATATGGTTTTCTGAACCTGTTTATTAATGATCGAAATTGTGGTGTTTGTCTATGTTTTCTGCCGGAGTAAAAATTTGTAGCTCGGTAACCTTGACTTAATGGACAATAGTGCTTAATGCACTACAATATTGGAAGGGAAGCTAGATAAAGTCCATGTTTCATTTGTCCCTCTTATGAGATAAAGATAGTGTGCAATGCATATCTTTCATGCCTAGTTTAAGTTGCTCAAGCACATAGTTGTTGCCATTATTTCATGATAAGAGATTTCTTCTGTTCCTTTGGTCCCTGCCCCATCTCATGTGTCACTCCTTCTGTTGTTGCGTTTGGTCAATTGTTGCCCATATTTTTATGAAAAAGGAAAAGAAAAACACAGTTGGTGTCTTGTTTAAATGGCCTATATTTATCTGAAAAAGAAAAAAGAAATAGAAAAACACAGTTGGTGCCTTGTTTAAATGGCCTATATAGAGCTTCATGCACTGCTATGTGGAAGGAAGCCAAAATAAATTAGTGTTTATGTGCCCCACAAGATACCACACTTCTATCTATCAGTGGTGGCTAAGTTGCTTAGACAAAATTGATAGCACTACCATGTTTTTTTCCTGCCTGTTTTGTAAGTTTATTAATATGATATCTCTTATCCCATGTCCCAGCCCCTCTCAATAGTTGCCTCATTAATAGAAAATAGAAATAAGATGGTGCATCATTTCTTAATGGGATGTACTAATACAAGTGTTTAAGGTGCTACAATGTTAAAGCAAACCAAGATAAATTTGTATTTTGTGCAGCCTGCGAGACAACAAATTTGTTTACAACTGTCCTGCTTCTTTAGCAGCTCTAAAGAGATTTGTTCTCGCTTGTGTACATGCCTCTCAATAGTTTCCTTATTATTCAGTGTGACCAAAATCAGTCGCTTACGAAACTTATGACGATGCAAAAGGTGCCCAAGATAAATTCATATTTATGTAGCCTACGTGTTAAACATCAATGCTCTATCTTTAGTTGCTAAGTAGCTCAAATCAAAATACTTGTCGGTGATGTGTTGTTTTTCGTCTACTTGTTCTGTTTGCTAATGTTTTTCATTTGCTTGTTCTGTTGGCTGATGATAAATACGAGTTTTGTGTTGTTTCCTGTTCCTTGTTGTTTTGGAAACAAAAAAAAAAGGTCTCTTGTTGTTTAATGGTTCTTATTCTTCTTAAGGCACTACAATATGGAGGGGAATGATGTATTATGGCAGTGATAGTGGCTGTTTTTTGATGGGATATACTAGTGCCTAACTTTAAAAAGGAATTGATAGTTCACATTTGTGTAGTTTATTACAATGCTAAGACCTATTTTCTTTTCATTGATCGTGCTTAAGGAAAGAATATTGGTGCCTTGTCGTTTAATGGCTATGCTAGTGCTTAAGGCACTACAATTTGGAGAAGGAGAAGATAAAATTGTAGACTGTGAACTTATTATACAATGAACTACTCTGCTATCTATAGCTCTCTATGCTGTTTCGGAAAGACTATATTTTCAATCATCTGCATTGGCTCTACAATGGGTGCATCTTTTGCGGTTTGTCTGAATGCCATTATTTTCTTAGGTTAGTCATACCTGTATGGTAAGTGCGCTGTGGTTAAAACTGCTGCTGTATATTGGGTTAAATTTTATAATGCTTCAGTACTTGATTTCTGCTACATAGCTTACAGTGAATTGTCACCAATTTTTTGTTTGCCTGCTTGTCTGCGGAGTAAACAATAACAGATATGTTATCTCTGGCACCTTACTCATCTAATGCCCCTCTCTTCTTAATGATTGCCTTGTTATTTTGTAAATAGAAAAGAGTAAAAAGTTTTGCTGGGTTCTATCTAAGTTGCTGAAGCAAATTGAGAGCATTACCTATTTTTTCATGTTACTTAGTGTGACTGAACCAGCTCTATATAAGAAGCTGAAGCAGAATGTGAGTGTCACCCTCTTTTTATGGACCTATTTTAAATGCTGATTATGTAGAGATTTCTTCTCTGTTTTGTTCCATCTCCTATAACTTATTGTGAGATAATGATTGTTTCTTGCTGTTTGATGGTCTACAATTGTGCCTAGTGGTTAAACAGAACCCATAAATTCTTATTTTTGTAGCTTATTGCACAGTTGAATTCTCTCTTGTTGCTATGTTGTTCAAGCATTTGTCGCCAGTTTTTTTGTCTTCCTGTTTACAGCTTGGCTGATCAGTTAAGAGTATCATTCGGTGGTTGCCTTTTTATTCTGGTCAATTGTTGCCTTCTTATTTTGAAATACAAAAAGAAAGAATGTTGGTGGCCGCTTGTTTAGTGTGCTTATACAAGTGGTTAGGGCACTGTAATGCAGAAGGAATGTGAGATAAGTACATCTTTGTAGTGGGTGCTTGTTTTGTTAAGCATATTGTACCAGCTAACCCCATTTTTTTAACATGGATCTTCTCATATATTCTGACCTTGAGTTATACATCAGGCCAGGAAGGAGAATCTATTCTGGTTGTGTCGAAAGCAGTTTAGCAAGGTAAATTAACACGAGAGATCACTTGAATTTTGACAAAAGCATACTATATAATAGGTAGACAATGGTTGCCTAGAAAGAAAGAGATGGTTATCCAGAGGGGAAGAGGGAGGGAAGGATTATGTTGTACACAATTATCTTTGGACAAACCATACCATTTTATACTAGTTGATTAGTGATTAGACATCAAATGGTGCCTGGAATTATTGATTTCATTATTAGTGCTCAAAGCATAGTACAAATGAAGGTGGAATTTTGACAGCATCATATGGCTATATTTGGGGTCACGAAGGAAAAAGCATGTACGACTGGTATCTTCATGAGGTATAAACTTCAATCCAATTTTGGCTTTACGTGATGCGTCAAGTCTTATGCGTCAGTTTAGCTCTTATTGTTTCATTGAGCGGAGCTTCATCTGTGGCCGCCTCTATATTTGTAACCATGCTATAAGATGGTTTTTTGTGCCTTCTTTCTACTCTTCTTGTGCCAAATTATATAACCTCTTTTTGATGATTAACAATGGTCACTGAATCACCAACATAATTTAGGGTCACGTTTGTCCACTTATATAGAGCCAACACCCTCATATGGGAGGTACATGTAATATACCTAGTCCGATGGGAAAATATTGGGAAAAAAAGAGCGATTGGCTGGAAAAGGTCCGAATTCTTCCGAGACCAATAAACCCCTAATTCATATTTCAACACCTAGCCAAATACGCCGAATTTTGTGGATTCATTACAGTAACGTGTCTCCTAAAAAAAAGATAAAAAAAATTCTTTTTTTAATAAGTTCCTAAAAGAAAAAAAAGAAAGAAATCTTATTACTGTTTAAAAAAGAAATGATATAATTATAATTTTAATTGACAAGATAAATATGGAAATAATAATAATTATTTTTATTTTGAAGATACTGAACGAGGATAATGGCTAAAATGATTATCCTAGAAGGAATTTGGCTATCATATTTTTACATTAATATATTTTATCTACTTTCAACAGTTTACATTATATTAAAATTAATATAATAATTATAAAAATGTCAATACATTAAAAGTTGTATGTGCAATATAATGACTTTTTAATATGTTGATATTTTTATAACCGTTAAATTTATTTAAATTTAATTTTAACCTTTAAAAAAAACGTAAAATACAAATATGCAAAGTCACCATAGTTTATTCCATCCTAAAAGTTGTAGCTTGCATAATAATCGGGCTTCAAAGGGATTCAAAAAGAAATGTATATGGTGACGTATCAATATTCACAGTTGCCACAAATCCGGTGAGTACAACGCTTAGTTTACGCAAATAAACTAACGTGACCACAATTGAGGTTAATTCTATTTTGGTCACTCAGGTTTGACCCGTTGTTCAAAATTGGTCACTTAACCAAAGTATGGTTCAGAATGGTCACTCAAAGACGATTTCACATATTTGGTCACTTTGAATGGAAACCAATTTTCCGATGTCGGAATGCTTTGTAAGGTTTTTGTAAGGTTGACATGTCATCTTACCGCATGTGTCTTTAAAAACCTAATTTGTTAATCATCTCAACCCTAAAATCTAACCAACCAATCCTAAAACCTACGGAGGACAAAGATGATAGGGTGGCTTATGTTGATGGTGAGAGAGAAGAGAAGAGGGAGGTCAGAGGTGGTAAAAGAGATGAGAGAGAGAAGGAACTTAGAAGATGAAGATGAAGAGGAATGGGGTGGAGTGGGAAGGGGTTGGTTTGGTGTCTGGTTGGTTTGCAGAAATAAGCAGAATAGTTTTTTGGTTTGCTTTGGGTTGTGGTTTTAACCTGGTCTGAGAAAAAGGTGGGTAGAGAGAGCATATTATCATTTGGTGTTTGTAAATGACATGTAAAGCCTACGCAGCTCTCCGTGGTCAAGAAATGGGTTTTCTATTCCAAGTGACCAAAATGTTACTCAAATCGTATTGGAGTGACCATTTTGAACCCTAATTTGGTTAAGTGACCATTTCAAGCAACGGGCAAAACTTGAGTGACCACAAACATAATTAACCCCACAATTGCAATATAAATTACATAAAAATAGAAATACTTTCAAACCGTCAACAGAATCTAAAATAGTTTTGAGGTTAACTAACATTTGTGTACCTAACTTCTATATTAGCCTGTCAAATGGTGCCAATGAATTTAGGACTTACATAAAAACATTAAAGGATTAAGCGCCTTGCCCTTGGTAAAATCAAGATTGAGTTTTACAGAAAAAAAAGAAGATAAAAGTACTGAAATTGCCTTATTCTCCTAATTTTTGCTCTTAGAAAGAGACGGTTTCCGTTCAGCAATGTGTAAAAAAAATGCCAAGAAATGTAAATATTCTCATAATTGTATAAATCATTCTGAACAAATCTACCAGCTTTAGACAAGGTTACAACATGCCAGTAGCAAGCCCATTTCACCCACTTAATTATAACTCCTATTTAAATAAAGTATGTTGTCATTCAAAGAAGATAGAAACTAGATGGAAGAGATCGTTTTCTTTTTTGTTTACAAACAGGCATAGAGTTTTAGAAGATATTTCACAATATCATAATATAGTCAGTTGACGGCTGGTAGCTTATTACTATAGTTATCTCTAACATTCGATTCCCTATTGGAGCAAAAAAATGGATTCGAGAAATACATGAAATATATATCATCAAAAGAATTGGATTCATATATCATGAAAAGAATTTTCTTTTAATTAAGATCCATCATTCCTGTTTGATTTTGGGCTTTGCAGCATTTCCAACCAAAAGGTAGTGCCAGTAAACAGAACCACTCCTACATGATCTTAATCTACAAAAGACCAGGACCTTCAGCTACATCTGAACCACTGAATTCCCATGATCTCACACAGTTTAGTTGTGTGTAATTGCTTGTTGCAGCTGAAAATCCCACAAAAACCTTTTGTGGCAGAAGCTCAGAAAGATGAATAGGCTCAGAAAATACGAAGCTTTTATTTTCCTTGCCTACAAACACACTTAAAAATTCACCATCCTATTGAACAAAACCATTACATTAGTGCCTGCAGAAGATTTGGCACCAAGGTTACTTAAAGACACTTGTTTTCGAGAATAGATGCTATCACATCCAAGCCGACATGGTTGCTGTCAACATCTGGAGGGTAGTTCTTCTTTGTGTCAAATTCTGCTGCAACTACGCTGGCGTGAGAGGTTCCATTTGTATCTTCATTTACTACGCCAAGCCATTTCGCTTGGCTATTTTCTGGGAGACTAGAATTTGCGCAAATGCCACGCCTTCACAGCTTGGGATGGTCTGCGGTTTGATGTGCAACACAAAGGTGGAATTGAAGGATGCTCTAATGACTTTGCCTCCCCTTCTTCTCCACAGCTTAAATTGTTCTTTCTAGAAGGCCCTGCCAGAGAGATTTGTGATATTATCTCCACTAACATCAGGTGTAACTTTGATATCTGATATTTAAGGATCCTACTCCATTCAGAAAGAAATCAAAGAAGACGAAAATCGGTAAGCACTTAATTGCTAGAGGCCAGTGCACGGTTGAAACACAGTGGAATGGTCTTTGTGAGATGTGAGGATGAAGTTGGTTCTTATGTAATTGTTCTCTGGAAACACAGTTGCTTAGAAGTCTGCCCAAAGGACAAACATTTTGTTCTTTTTCTCCATTCAATTTTTCTTTTTTCTTTCCCAAACACATAGATTGTTTCTCGTATCGTTGCCATACAAAAAATGCACTACTTATGTACAAGATAAAACCAGTCCTTTTTTAATAGCCAGCTTATCTACTGTAACCTGCTCCATCCCTTGTTAGGTAATTGTTTCCATACTAGTGTTTCAGCTATAGCTATTCCCTTCTTTTTCTTGATATGTTCTTTTCTGACTTGTTTTGAGGTTTATATTTGAATACTAAAATGGAACTAAGAGTGTACATTCAGGGACAATGTCCTGAATTAAATTAATAAGAATTAACATTTGATAAGCAACTGTATGTTTACTGTAACTTCTATTTTTTTTTTCAATTACATTGAATCGGTTCGTCCTTATCTTTATTACCTCAAACTAAAAAAGAGGTATTTTTCGTATTCAACTCTGCAATGAACAAATTATTCCTATGTTTTGCTATTATTGATTTCTGAATTATTTTGAATATAACTTTTGATTAAGTGTGTGTGTAATTCAAAACTAAAGTTCGTTGAAGACCATAAAATCTCAGGTTCACCAACACGCCTAACAAGCACTTGCAAAGCTCTAATCTGATTGTATTTTGTCTCTGAATCCTATGACAAGCAGTTGTATGTTATTAACCCTCATGGAGGACTGAGGTGAAGCCATGGTGTGAATCTATCTGGCTGCAGCTAGAATTTCACCCACAAAGACTATAAATAAGAAAAAGGCCACATGTAACATGAATTTCATAGGATTGTGTTCTTGACCAAAATGAGCTGACAGTGACAATCTGCTTACATTCATTGAATTCCATGCTATTGATCTTTATTTGTATGTTAGATTTTCCAACAAGATCTCAAGCTACTCTAGTATTAAACTTTTTCTATAGACATGCCAAACGTCTGAGAGTTGTTGGAATTTAGCATGCATAACTCCCGGGCTGCATCAAATGTTGGATGTATTTTATTTTTAGCCCTCAAATAAGCTTGAACATTAATTCAAAATCAAACAAATTAAGCAGGCTTCACATTCTTGGACAAATTCAAACTATCCCTGGTTTATTCAAAGCTTAGCCTAAGATCTGCAGAGCGAACTATACGGTTTTGGCCACCTTTAAATCCAATTGGTTGTCATTGATTCAAGATAATGACATTGATACAACAATCACTAATGAAGTCACCACTCACCAGTTTGATCTAGTACAAAGATATTACTAGTTAACCAACTGATAACCATTATGTTTGCTTATTTGCATGTTAATACCAAAAAAAAAAAAGATAATATGAAATATACCTATTGTAATTAATTGAGTTGATATGGGCATGTCTAAAATTTTTTTCTGTATATTTACGGTATTGATGCGGAAAGCATCATGTTAATGTTTTTGAACGTCACCAGAAATTTAGATATGGGAACATATGGTGAGTGGGACAAGGAAAAGAAACTGGTCGCTTTAACTAAAGAGCTGGAAGGGAAGAGGCCATTGTTTCGTCCTACCATTGAGGTAACACATTTACAACCATGATTCTGAATATCAAAATGCAAGGAACAAAAGATTCTAGGTTTGCAACAAAAGATTCCAGATTCAGTTCTATGAACGGCTGTAACAGGAATATGGAGATGGATGTGGTTTTTCCCAGGCTTCATTTAATACCTTTCCGTCATTAGGTGATCATAAGCAATAACTCCTTTAGAAAACATTTGTGCTTTCCTCTCATCTTTCTGTCATTTGGTTGAGTAATTACATTGTACATAATCATGTGGAGGCCAAAAGAATATTCCTATAGGCACCTGGGATGGGGGAAAAAGGCGGAAAGGGGAGAATATAAGTGGATAATGGAATAAGAACTAAGCTGTCCTTCTGTTTTGTTTTGAATGTATTTGCTCTCCAGATTTTTGCTTATCTCCAAACAGGCTGCAGGTTTTTCCGTTTGAAGCTGTGAAACACTTTAGAGGTGCTGGTTCTGTTGTCAACAAATTATTATCAATTGGTTGGTCTCTGAAACACATTGTAAAAAATCTTAATGGTCATCAGGAAGCAAATATTCATAAGGTCTTCTATGAACATCCATTTGGGAGGATTATTATGAATGTTTTGGTGGATAGGTGATGGTGGGATATTCAGATTCTGGAAAAGATGCTGCGCACTTTACTGCTGCTTGGGAACTGTACAAAACCCAGATGGTTGCTTGCAATGAGTGTGGAATCAAAGTGATGTTTTCCATGGCCGAGGAGTGAGTATTGGATTGATAATGTTGTATTTATTTTCTTGTCAGCCGCCTTATACCATTCACAAGCCTGTTTTCTAAGCGGTCCAAACACCATGAGCAAAGTCTAAAGTTACGTCCTCTTAACAATGAATATTACTCCAATTTGAAAGAAGAAATTGTGCGGCAATGGCCCTTACAGCTTTACTTAATAAGAGATCTGACTCAAAGGTCAAAGAAATTGATTAAATGAGATGATAAAGGACAAATTAGGATGAAAGTTAATAGAATTCAAAATTGAGAAACTGAATTAAATTTAAATTTTTTCAATAAAAATGCTAGAAACACAACTCATTCTAAAAGCTCCAAAAGATACATGAGCATGACTACCATGGTGGTAGTATCCAAAATGCAGGGTGGAAGAGCATGTCCAGAGAGGTTTGAACTTATAATATTCACCAAATCTCTCTTCATCCAAAGAATAGAGACCTAAATCACAAGGCCCCATGCAACTTCAAAACAATTCAAGCTTAAAATGGTCTGTGAAGTAGACAGAATTAGGCTTACACATTGGAAAATCTAATGCCCGAACACAATGCGAATGGTTTAACCCAACGACCACACCATCACCATCTAAGCTTGCTACTTCAACGAGTTCAACTAGTCCACCTATGGCGTTAAAGGCCAATTTGTAAACCTTAATAAGATCAGTGATGTTAGGTTTTCCTCTATGCTAGCCCTCGCTGTGAAACCTTCTTTGAACTAACAATAAGCCTCCATTTGACGACTCTACTAAATAAACTCTATCAAAGAATCGATCCCTCTCAGCTAATATCTTTACTTGATTGGACTCTAAAGTAATAATAATTCCACCACTGCTGATATTACTAGGGTTGAAAGTAACAATCCACAGCGTAGACAATATTTTATAAAATATCACATCACTAAAATCTTTAAGCGATGGGTCAATCTTTCTCCATTTGTCTTCACCTGGCTTCAAGAAAGCCAATCTGCTATACATTGTATATATCACTACGACCAGATAATCATTGGGAGATTTGAGGGGATCGGCTGATAACTGGACAACGTTTGAACCAAGCAACTTTTAAACGAGGTAGATCAATAGTGATGCCATTCTTAAAAGGGTTCATCAATCTTATCTCAACTTGGCGGTAAACAAGAGCCAACCAACCATGACTAGAACCAACGCACAACTTATTAGGTATCGAAAAGTGTATGGGATATATTTTACCTTCGGCTACGCCGTACAATCTCCTGGTCTTGTGGTGGTTTGTTGCGGGAATCATCAGCATTGGCAACACCTTTTTGCGGTCTTTAAGACCCCTGTCCTCCTTGTATTCTTTTGCCAGTAAACTCCAGTTGCAGCAAACAAAGCCGAACCTAATTTGATCCACTGATTCGTGCAGTTTATCCATGATCGAGTATGCAAGTAGTTTCGGAAGATATGCCCAATCTGCTTCGCCACTCCTCAGGATTTCCTTCTTTTGCTGCTCTGATTATTATTTTCTTTTCGAGAGATCGTCGAACGGAAAACATTGATGCACACGGCTGTTTATAAACTAATTTCTACCGAGTTCGTGGGTTTTTTTTTTTTGCGACTTAATATGGGCCAGGCCTGTAAAAAGAAGACGGGTCAATTATATCTTAAGTTTCCCTCATTAGATTTTCACACATTTGGGAGAATTTTAACAAGCCATGAGGCAAATTTTACCAGACCACACGGACCTTTTAGAAGTGAGACTTAGTCCAGATTTTCTTCTGTTCACTTCATTTTAGTCATTTTTCAACTTTTTTACTTTTTTCATACAAAAATTTGTTTTTTTTTTTAATTTTTAGTCCCTTTTTTTTTAAAATTTTTAGTATTTTTTTTAATTTTTTAACATTTAAATTATTTCTTTTTTCTTGCTTTATTTAACTTTCATCTAATTTGCTTTTTCAATTTTTTATTTTATAGTTTATTTTTAATTTTAAACTATTCTATCAATTCTTTTAATCATCTAAGTTCTTTTTATTTTTTTAAAAAAAAGCATAACTAAAAACCAAATAAAACATAAAAACTAAATTAAAAGTCAATTTCTATTTTTTTTTCAAACAAACTAAGAATCAACCTGCATTATACGTTTTTAAAAATCTTTTAAAAACTTGAAATTATTTAAAAAAATAAATTCTACATAAACAACCTAAAAAATATTTTTTAGTTTTTTTGAGAAAACTAAAAAATCAACCTACAATCAATCTACATAAACGTTTTTAAAATCAAACCTAAAATTAACTCTAAATAAACTTTTTAAAACATAAAAAAAAAAACTAAAATCAACTCTACATAAACTTTAAAATCCACCTAAAATCAACTCTACATGAAATTTTTAAAAACCTAAAATTAACTCTACATAAACTTTTTTAAAATCAAACCTAAAATCAACTCTACATAAACTTTTTTAAAACATAAAAACAACCTAAAATCAACTCTACATAAACTTTAAAATCAACCTAAAATCAAATCTACATAAAATTTTAAAAAAACTAAAAATCAACCTAAAATCAACCAACTCTACATAACCTTTTTTAAAACCTTAAAAACAATGTAAAATCAACTCTACATAAACTCTACTTAAGCTTTTTTACAACCTAAAATCAACTCAACATAAACTTTTTTAAAATCAGTCTAAAATCAACTCTACATAAAATTTTAAAAAACCTAACAATCAACTCTACATAAACTAAAGTTCAAATAAAACTTTAGAAAAATTAAATAACTTTTAAAAAAACAAAAAAATTAATTTATACTTTTTTAAGTATAATCCTTCAGTAATACTTTCGTAAACTCTAGATAAACATTTTGTAAACTCTAAATTAACCTATTGAAAATATTTTTAAAACCTAAGAGCATGTGCAACCATGCTCTTTACTTGAACTCTTTAGACAAATTAAGTTAGCCAATGAAATTTCTTAACTCCAACCCTCTCCTCATTTGCCTCCTTCTCCAAATTTTTTATGAGGATCCATATGCTCACTCCTCTAGCAAGAGGAGTGATTTTGACTCCTAAAATTTCTTTCTAAATATTTTAATAGTTATCAATTAGTATTTTATTGTTTTGCGGGGTCAAATAATGTATTATAGGATAAATTAATATACACAATAATATTATTATTAATTAAGATAAGGAGTGAATAAGGAGTATGGGTGGAGCATGCCCAATTTTCAAGAATTATCAAAATTAAGAGTGAATTATTTATAATATAATAGGGAGAAAAATAAAGAGCATGATTGGACATGCTCTAAAGGACCTGTCAAAAATTTTTTAAAACAACTTTAAATTCACACACAATAAACTTAATAAAAACCTTATAATTGTTTACAAAAATTCAACACAACTTCAAATCAATTTTAAATCAACGTTTTAAAAATCTTCAATAAACACAAGTAAATACTCCAGCAACCTCCCCATCTTCTTTTCTGCGCCAAAATTTAACAAAGAAATAAGGAGGAAAGTGTGAGAAACTGATTCCAACATAACAAAATCAAATCCAATTTTCTCTTCTTGTCAAACATTTACATATAACAAGTGAACACAATTGATCAAGAAATGCTTTATACTTACTTACTAAACTTTCCCCCAATTTAAACAAGTTTACTGCACCAAGCCAGATCAAAATTTATACTAACATAAAATGAAAATCTTGTAGAGTTTCACAAAAATCAAATTCGAAAACATTAATCTGTCACTCAAATATCAGTACTGTGCATTAATGAGAGGCGTTAACCCAACCTTGTCATCATCCGCCTCAACTCTGTTAAAGCATGTCCAAACATATTAGATAAATTTGAAGAGTCAAAATATTATTTTATTTTTATTTATGTGTTAATATTTTTTAAAATTTATGTATTGAAAAGAAAAAATATTAAAAAATAAATATTTTATTTATATAATAAATGAATAGAATTTAAGAGTAAATAGTAATGAATTAATTTTATTAAAATATTATAATTCTAAAAAATAATTAATTAATTTATTAATAAAATATTAAGAAAAATATGTAAATTATAGTAAAAATAAAATTGAGTTTAAAATTTAAGAATGAATAATAAAATAAAATATTATATTTTAAAGAATGAATTAAAGAATATGGTTACACTTGATCTTACTCCAACAACAAATAGAGTGATAGAGTTTATATGATTAACCTCAAATGAGTAGGTTTTGGTAACAGATTAAAAAACAACAAAAAGCTCATCAAGAAATGAAACTGAATAACATTTCTAAACTGAAAAATAGAAGTGGCTTTCCTCGACAACGTCGTAAAGTCCGTCGGACCATGTCTTTGTCTTTGTCTTTGCCGGCCAGATCCGTGATGCCAAGGCTAGAGCTTTGACTTCAGATCTTAACCCCCGTTCGTATCTCCCCCCGAGACGCCTTTTGTAGCACCGCAGCTTGAAGGCCGCAAAAGAAGGTCTTCGATTTCAGCGGAACTCTTTGATTTCACACCGCAGCTTGAAGGCCGCAAAAGAAAAGGAGAAAGAGAGGCCGACGGTTGGGAGGGGGAAAGAACGAAAAATAGAGAGAGAAATCTGAGCGTGTCTCAGACAGTGGAGAGGAGGCTGAGATCGATTTCAAGGAGGTAGAGAGGAGGGAGATCAGTTGAGCGAGAGGAGAGAAATCGTAGAGAGAAGGACGAGATGGAGAGAGAGAGGAAGGAAGAGAAGATTTTAGAGATGGAAATGGGAGAGAGAAAGAGAAGGACCAAATGAGACCAAAAAGAGAGTAAAAAGACTGATACAAGTTGCTCTGTATGGATAAAATTTTGAGACGTTCATACCTTAAAAAATGGGTCGAAAATTAAGAAAAGTGATCTATTACCGTGTGTTTAAAGAAAAGGTACATAGTATAGTGTATACTTTAATTAATCCAAAGAAGACTGAGCCTAACAGAGCCCAGTCACAAAACCCTAAATTTTCTGATGTAACCGCATCAATCCAAACTGCGCAATTTCCAATTCCACTGCGCGCACTCTCTTCTTCTCTATATATAACTTCACCAGCTCAAAAAATCTCTCTGGACTCTTCTCTTCTTGATCAACTCGGGAAAGACAAATAGTAAAAACAAAAGTAAGAAAAAGTAGAGAATTAAGGAACGGACTCACTCTTTCACTGATGGCTGCGAATGCAGTGGTCGATCAGGATCAGCAGTGGCTTGTGAATGCTTGACTGCCACGCTCGACCCCAACCAGGAGGTTCGTTCCTTCGCCGAAGCTTCTCTCAATCAAGGCTCTCTTCAACAAGCTTTTGCTCAGTTTCTCTTAATTGTTAACTTTTCTCTTAAATGTTAACGGATTCTTGATCTTAGTTTTGACAATGGCGTGCTTGTTGTTGTTGAAGGATTTGGAGCTGCACTTGTTAAGGTTGCTGCTAACAGAGACCTCGCTTTAGGATTGCGTCAGATATCCTTTTCTTTTTTATTTTTCTTTGAAAGTGGGATTAGTTATGCATTAATGAACTGGAATGGAGAAATTGTGAGACTTGACGTGGGGCGATACCTCGCTGCTGTGCTTTTAAAGCAATATATTAAGAAACACTGGCAAGAAGGCGAAGAAGGTTTTGAACATCCTGCTGTTTCCAATGAAGAAAAGGTGTCTGTGGCATTTAAATATCAATTGATGATACTGACTTTTTGTTGCATTTATGTTCATAATCCTCCAGTATATGCCTTTAACTGCTTGCATTCTACAAACAAATTGGCTAACTAGAACTTGCAAAAACAGTATCTAAAACCTCAAAATTTAAAAAAGTAAATTTGTTAAATTAAATTATGCACTTTTCTGGATTTTTTTCCCCGGTATTCCTCTATGTTCACTTTGTATGCAAGCCTAACATTTTCACTTAGGTATGAGTTTGTGTTACTAAATTATTATTTTCTATTACCAGGGAGTTAGTTATACGCATGCTTCTTTTAACTTCATTAGATGATCCTCGTGGGAAAATTCGCACTGCAATCAGTATGGCGATACCATCAATTGCTGTATTTGACTGGCCAGAAGATTGACCTGACTTATTGCGTTTGCTTCTCAAGCTAATTAATGATCAAAATAATATGAGTGGAGGTGAGTTCTTGACATGTTCTTTCCTTTTGTCTCAATGTCTGTATAACTGATCGCCCTTTCAAAATATTCGTCATGCTTTAAGGTAAATATTAAAAGATTGTAAAACAGTGTCATACTAAAAATATACAGGTCGTAGAGCTTGCTTTTGAACTGATGAATTAAAATTAATGGGAGTTGACTAATTTTAGGTGCTTTGTTTCCCAATATGATTCTTTGTTTCTTTTTACTGGTGGCTCATTATTTTTTCACAATATTCTGTACTGTTTTTTCTGCTTCTGCTTTAGATCAAGGTACATTATGTGAATCCTTATTCATTTAAGTATTGAATAAAAATAGAAGCTTAGGATGAATCCAGTAATCAATTGTTTTAAGCAATCCTTGTGAAGCCAATGTGGTACCATGCAGTCTATGGAGATTTTATTGGACGGACAGATCAATTAAATGTTTCGATTTATGCTTGTTATGATAACTTCACTTGGATCAAAATAACCACTTGTTAAGAAATATGTAGTTCATGGAGCTCTGAGGTGCTTGGCTTTAATCTGGGGGCACCTAGATGAGACAATGGTGCCAACGCTAATACCTGTATTGTTCCCTTGCTTGCATTCAATTGTATCTTCTCCTGAGGTAATTATCCATTAATTATTCACACTTTCTACTGCACTTCATATGGGTTTTTATGGTCTTTTCTATTAGTTTTAGTTTTCCTTTATTTTTCTAAGGATAGTGATGCTCCTAAAAACATAGAGAAACCATGCTGGAAGAACTTTGATGGTCTGCTTATAAAGTAAGGTTGTCTAGATTTCTTCAATCAACTTGTAAAATATTGTATGTGGAACTCCACAGTTAGAGAACAATGTTGAGGAGAGTTTATAAGCTGTGAGTATTATGAAAGTTTTTTTAGGATGTTTGGAATTATAACACTCTAGTTGTTGATCCATCTTTGTGTTACTTTTGGTTTGTCTTTACCATTTCTTGATGAAAAAGATAAAAAAATAGAAAAAGAAGAAGAAAAGGTTCAATAAAATAATTAATTGATCGGTGAGGTAAGCTGGCGTCTAGGGCATATTGGAGGCTCACAAACTCTTTGCCATTTGCTCAAAATAATGAGTTTTTCCTTGGAGGTCTATCATTTGTATTTTTAGGAATCTGAGTCCCAATTTGGCTTATATATGAAGAGAAACCAGTGCATTTAATGTTTGGTGAAATGATTGTGCTCCTTTTTTTTGAACATTTGCAATTTTTCTGTTAATAAATTTTAGGTGAAATTTAGTTGTTTATATTGTTTAGTTACCTTTTTGAGACTGTTTTAGTAGAAGTTTGCAACCTATTTGCGAACAAAAGCCCTTCCAATAGTTTATGCTTGCACATCCATGCTTAGGGCCATGAGTGGTGTTTACGAGGTATATTTTCTGACCTGATCATTTTTGTGTATTCTTCTGGAGTGTGGTTCTTAAAGTCTTCTTAATCGAAAAGACAAGTCCTCTCTCTTCATAAAATTATGTTGGATGCTTGTATATGTAGACAGAAACTGCTGGATTGATGTCGCCAATGATCAAACCATGGATGGATCAGTTCTTTATGATCTTAGAACAGCCAATGCAGGCAGAAAATCCTGATGATTGGAGCTTGAGAATGGAGGTAGTTTGCTATTATTCACCTCTCTCTATATTCTTTCGATTGGTGAGTAGGTTTTCATGACATTGCTTTTTCTTCTGTTTAGGTTTTAAAGTGCTTGAACCAGTTTGTTCAGAATTTTCCTAGCCTTCTTGAAAGTGACTTTAAGGGTTGGCTATTTTACCTTTACATAATAATGCTTTTCAATAGTCCTCACGTTCTGGATTGGTATTCTTTTGTTTTATTTTTTGCTCCCTTTAAAATTAGCAGCCCATTTTTTGCAGTTATTGTCAGACCGTTATGGCAAACATTTGCAAGTTCCCTAAAAGTGTATCTGCGGTCATCAGTTGAAGGTATAGAAGATTCCTATGATGGTAGATAGGATTCTGATGGCGCTGAGAAAAGTCTTGATTCATTTGTTGTACAGGTGATAATATCAATAGCAATCTGTATGCTTGAAATGGATGCATAACAGTAGAACTTACTGAGTTAATCTTAATTGCATTTCTCTTAGTTGCTTTCTTTTCATCATCCACTGTTTTGATTGGTTACTTGTGAGTTGCTTCATTGTTTCTTTCTTCATGAAGACATGAACTATTTAGTTAATAGAGTGCATATAACACATCTGCATAATCTCAACCTTTCTGGTAGCAACTAAGATTCTCCCATCATTTCTTCTTATATTTATGGACAAAAATTAAAGGCATCTCTATGGGCACTTGTCAAAGCACCCAAATGTTTTTTTTTTCTTTATTTATTGTTTTCACTTTTGCTATGAGTTCGCTCATTTCATTGCCAAAAGTAAAGAATTTGTTCTTTTCCAACACCTTTTGTAATTTATGCTGGATGGGGGAAGCAGAATTTCTCCATTTTTAATATTATTTTGGAATAACGGATTGTTCTTTTGTTGGTATTAGGTGATTCAGAGAGTGTTACCTGTAGTTTTTGCAAAACCAAATAGTATGAAGTAGACATTGAACAAGAGATTGTGAAAAACATATTTGTTTATTCCAACCAAAATTTGTTTATAATTCTTAGAACTTATAATCGTTGTATAATACTGCAATTCATGATTTAGAGTTCTTGGACCCTTCCATGATGTCAATAATTTTGTTAATGAAATTTCTTTCCTTTTTTTTTGTTCTTCTTTGCAATTTTCCTTACTTTCAAATGTAAATATATTTTAAAAAGTCAGGTTATTTTTTTATTTAGGATTAATTTTGTCTATCCAGGCTTGTCAACTAGTTAGCAGCATTTGACAATAGGTAATTAGGTTAAAGTTGAACTTTTTTGAATGATTTTGGAATGTTTATTTAAAGGCATTTTTTCTTTTCTATTTTTACTGTCATTATTGGATAATAGTCTGAAATAATATTTTATTTAGGTACTTAAATTTAACTACCAATGTGATTGATTTATTATGCCTTTTCAATTTGTGCATGTAGCTATTTGAGTTCCTGTTGACTGTTGTGGGTAGTAATGAAGGTGAAATTCAAACTCTGTTTCTTCTTCTAGCTTTGTGTCTGTCTGTATGTATTTTTTATTATGTTGTTTAAGCTTGTCTGGTGTAGGTTGTTCGGAACAATGTCAAGGAAATGGTGTATTACACTAAAGCTTTCCTTCAAATGACTGAGCAACAGGTAAAATTTCACGTTTGCTTTCTTCATTTCTTTATGTTCAATGTTTCTGGTGTTAACCTCTAATTAGCTAAAGCTTCAGATGCCTGCATAATTTAGGGAACACATTCTTCTGCTGACCAAATGCTCCATGGTTTACATCATTTTGATATATGCAACTTGAAATAAAGTTTTCCTATTTGTTCTTGTCCTCTGACTCCTTTTTGTGCGTTTCATGATGCATTGAATCTGTAATATAGGTTCCCACAAGTACCATGCCTGCCGTCTAGCCCAATTAAGTCTCTCAGTCACAGACACGAATTCGGAAACAATTTAAACTCATTTTCACCTGTAATTAAATTCTGTTTAAATTCGTTCTTTATCCTCCGTTTGATAGGTGCAATTGTGACTGCTACCCCGAAATTCCCATTGGCAGTTATTTGTTCTACTTTTGGTATTGAATTCTCATTCTTATCTCTTATGAACATTTAATAAACAGGTTCTCTCTTGGTCAATGGATGCCAACCAATTTGTGGCTGACGAGGATGATGTCAATTATAGCTGCCGGGTTTCTGGGGGCAGTTTTGAAGCTACTTAGTTGTTAGTTGGTATTTTCATGTATTTGACCTGTTTTCTACCTTTCTGGCTGCTTAAGTTTAACAGAACTTTGTGATGTTAAATTTCCCATGACAGGTGCACTTTTGCTGGAAGAGGCGGTGAATTCTTGTGGATTAGAAGGAATTAATGCTGTCATTTATTCTGTGCAAGAATGATTCTAAGACTCTCAAAAAGAAAAAGCTGATGGTTCAGTATTTTGGTAGAGAGTATGTAGAGAAATGTTGTTTCTAGATGTAGTTATGATCTAGTAAAATTGTGTTGCGAAGTGCTTTAGTTTTAACTTCATCGTGCTTCTTACCGTTTTTTTTTTTCTTGATGGAAGAACTTGCTCTTTTTTTATATTTGAAACATAGACTTCGTAAACTACCAAATGAAGCTCCCTCACTAGGATTCTGATGGCTAAATTTGTTGACTGCCCACCTAGTTGAGGCATCCTGATTGGAAATGTGTTGTATTGTGTATAGGACTTTCAATTAGCCGAGCTGAGTCGAGATTTGGCCTTTGGCACATTCATGCTTTGCTCGTGTAATAGACGAGTTTTAAATTTTGTTTGAGCTTGGTTCATTTGCTGAAAGTGTACATTATCGTTCATTCACTTTGTGAGTTAGATGCTTGAAGGTCCCTTATCGCCGTTGTTATCTTCGTCCAAGAGACTTCCTCAGAAACTTTTTGTATTTGTTTGATTTATGATTTTATATGATACTTAAAAGTTTATTGGATGAATGATTCTGAACGTTATTTATTACACTGGAGAAAGAAAGTTGTAGATAATTCTGATTTGTATGTGGTAAAATGTGGCAGATAAGGGAGGCTGCACTATATGCTCTGGCATCTTTGTTGGACCATTTGCTTGAAGCAGAGGTCGGCCCTTTGTTCACGCATGATATAATTCTTTTGATACTTGACAAATGAACAGGCCCCACCTGTGAAAGTGGGTGCATGCCGGCACTTTGCCAGCTCCTTACTGAAGCTAACAAAGAGCTTGTCCAGCCACACTTGATGGGCTTATTTTCATCACTTACAGAGCTTCTTCATAAGGTAATATTTCCTAGCTTGTGCCTTATCATCTGAATTTTATCTATTGAGGTGATGAGATGTGCTTCACAGGCATCTGATGAAACATTACACTTGGTTCTTGAAACACTGCCAGTAGCAATTGAGGCAGGTGAATAGAGTATTAATCATTTGTAGTCTTTTCAGTTGTCTTTCTGGTACCCATGTCATCGTTTGAGTTTCCTATTGCAGACGGTGGTAGCAAAGTTTCAGCATCAATTGAGTCAATTGTTGCTCCTGTAATCCTTGATTTGTGGGTATCACATGTTTCTAATCCCTTTATTAGCATTGAGGCCGTTGAGGTTCTGGAGGTAATGATATTTTAGCGCTGCTCTCAAATGCATTTGCAATAATGTTCAAATTCCAGTGTCTGCTGTTGCATGACTGGATCGATATCAATTAAGCCTGCTGAATATTGACAGGCGGTAATAACTTCTTTGCTTCTTTTTCCAAGACAGATAATCAATTTCCTTAATTGGTTTTATCAGTGGTCTTCTTGATGTTTTATAGTGAATAGTGACTGTGGAGGGTTACGTGTTAGCATAGTCTTAACTAATGTTTAATTATTGTATTTTTCTTATCTATGTTTAATTGTTCTTTTTTGAATTTTCTGCAGTCAATTAAAAATGCTCCCGGTTCTATTCATCCACTGGTTTCTCGGATTTTGCCATATATTGGACCGATCTTAAGTAGAGTATATCACTAAGACTTAACTTTAGAACATGTCTCTGTCTTCTTTTGCTGTGAATTTTTTGATATATGTTATCGATGCCTCTCTATTAATTATTATCAGCCTCACCATCAGCCTCAGGGAATGGTTGCTGCTTCCTTAGAACTGGTGACTATGCTATTAAAGGAGAGTTACTTTAAAGGAACTCACAACAATGTGGCACCTCGTATTGATTTAATCAATTAATTATACATCAATTTTGCAAGTTAAATATCTTGTAATCTAAACAACATTATTAGTTTGATGCATGCTTTGCTAATTACAGTTTATGGTAGCATTGTACAGAACGCTCCCAAGGATGTAGTAAAACCAATATATGATGTTTGTTTTGATGCTGATGTCCGGATAGTCCTTCAAAGTGATGATCACAGTGAGATGCAGGTTATCTTCTTGTAATATGCTTGCTTAAGTTTTGCTACTTTTCATAATTATCTAAAAAGTTGGTTCTTTATTCAATATCATTGGCCTTTCTTTTGAATCAACTAGTGCTTGCTTACTTTTGGAAGGTTTTCCAATTCTTCTTTGAAATTTTATAAAAAGATGGAAAATTTGCAGATGCGTGAATGGAAAATACTTTTTCCAAAATGAAAATTCTCCTTTTTTTTTTTAAATGATCACTATTTGAAAAAGTGCATTTCAGAAATTTTCCGAATTACATTTTTAAGGGAAAAATTATTCACTTTCATTTATATGATGTGAAAATTTTCTTTTAAATTTCTTTAACAGCAAACTCTATGGAGCCGTTTTGAAAGGTAACTATAAATGAGCATATATTCTCAAGAAAAAATTGGAGTAATCTGGTTTTAACGTTTTGAAAACTGGAAAATGAAAAATTTCTTTTATTTTCTCCAAAAAAAGTGGTCATAAGTCCCCTGTATGGCTGTATTTGTCAAAAAGAATCTGCACCTGACAATAGAAATGCGGTGGTTCTTTGTGTTTCTGTTGTGGAAAAAATTTATCCCAATGCTGACTTGCTACATTGAACTATTCTTTTGCTCTTCTGCTATGTAGATAATGGCTTTGCTGGCAGATGCACTAATTGAAATTCAAGAACAGTTTGCGATTAATGGTGATGAGATTGGCTGCCATTTAGTTGATTATTTCATGTCATCATGGTGAGAAAGAAAGAAATCTAAAACGTTATTTGTGTTTTCGAAGAGGATGAATGGGAAGAAGTTCGAGAAGATGACGCTGAATCTGATAGGAATATTTTTTACTCTTCTGGTGCCGCTACAAGATTTGGCAGAACCACATATGACCAACTTGCAGCAATGGCAAAAGCATTTAACGAGGTTATGGAAGAGTTAAAATGAGAAGTTGAATTAAATATAACATAACAGAACAGTCTCCTCTTGCATTCCAGTTTCAAAAAAAAAAATAGAGCAGTCTCCTCTCTGTTCATACTTTGTTTTGTTTCAAATGTTCATAGTGAAGAGGATGAAGATGAGGAGAGCGCATTGTGTGCTTGCTGCTTATTGTGCATTCTTCTGGAGTGACTGGTCGTTCAAGTGTTGGGGGGTTTATTTCTCCTACTCAATGTATTTTTAAAGAGGGAAAATAATTATTTATCACTGTAATGAAGAAAAAGTCCATGATAGGTCAAAGGCACTTAAGGTTGGTATCACCACCGCTGACTCTACCGTCAAATCCTAAAAAGAAAACAAAAAGGGACTTAAGGATGACAAATATTGGATCCCAACAAGTTCCGGTGGCTTATACTTTTTGGGATAATTCTCCAAAAAGTATCCCAAAAACAAACAAATGGCACCACACATACGTGATCTGGTTGTTGCGCTTGTTAGAAGAATGCAGTCAGCTCAAATATCTGGATTGAAAAGCTCTTTGCTGCTTATTTTTGTCAGATTGGTATTTTGTCATTTATCACTAATTAGTTCATCTTGAGTGGATTTCTTTGGTCATATCTGTTTCTTTGTTTTCCTTTATGTAGAGCATTGTTACTAATCTATAGATCAATTTAACAATATTTTTGTATTCATTTGTGATAATGAATATTTTGGGTTGAGGCTTTACTTAATACCCGTTGATTCGAAATACAAGAAAACTATAGGTACCGAAAAGTGTATGGGATATATTTTACCTTCGGCTACGCCGTATAGTCTCCGATTCTTATGTTGGTTTGTTGAGGGAATCATCAGCATTGGCAACATCTTTTTATGGTCTTTGAGCAGGGACCTGTCCTTGTATGCTTTTGCAATTAAATTCCAATTGCTGCAAACAAAGCCAAACCGAATTCGATCTGACTGCTTCGAGCAGTTTATCCATGATCGAGTATGCAAGTAGTTTCGGAAGATGTGCCCAATCTGCTTGGAGAGATCGTTGAACGGAAAACATTGATGCACACGGCTGTTTATAAACTAATTTCTACCGAGTTCGTATAAGATAAGGAATCCAAAGAGAAACAGGATTCTTAATATTCCTTAGTAATTAAATAAATCAGTGTTTAGATTAATTTGTAAGAGGGGTTTTTTGGTGTGCTGGAGTTATCAACAAAATAAAAAAGATGATTGTATTGGATTAGGAATGAAGATAGTAGAATTACAGTGATATACGTTCTTACTTCCAGGCTCTGTTTTTTCCTTTTTGGAAGGAAATGCGTTCTTCGGCTCTCTTTGTTTCCCTTTTACAAAAAACATTTTTCTCTCGCTCCTACCAGAAACCCATCCGGATTTTAACTTCCCATTGACAGAAGCAAATTCAGCTGCTGTTGTAGTACGAAAGTGGTATAGTCCTTTCATGTTAATGAAAGAAAGAAGCTTGAAGGATCAGGTGAACAATTCCAGTTTCTATGAGATCATACTGGAGCAAAGGTGGGAACCAATTTTCGCTTGAAAACACCAGCAGCAGCAATGCAGGTCGTTCTGTGACTGTAGATGTTGCTGTCGAAGCTGAAGTGGTTGGTGTTACCAGAAAGAATGGAAAAAATTTGGATGTTATGTTCTGGTGGAGATGTATGTAATGGAGAGAATGGATGGGAGGTTGGTGCTAACTTGTGAGTTTAAGCGTCCAAATCAAGTTAGATGCAAATGGGAATGATTCTCAGATAGTCTGTGCAAAGCTTGTCCTCTTTTACATAAAGCAACTTTTTCGATTGTTTAGTTGAAAAAATTTTTCGCTATTTTTTTAAAAATTAAAAAATAAAAATAAGAAAATAAAAAATTTGTTAATTTTTTTTATTAGTAAATATATTTTTTTAAATATTTTTAAATTTTAAAAAATAGAAACAAAATAAAAAACAGAAAACAAAAATAAAAAAAAATATTTTTTCAACTAAATGTAGGCTTTGTGTTTCATGTATTATTTACTAAATGCTATAACTTTAAAGTAGTGATCGACTATTTGAATTGTTTAGTTGTGAAAAATTTTCACTATTTTTTTAAAAAATTAGAAAATAAAAATGAAAAAATAAAAAATTTGTTAATTTTTTTTATTAGTAAATATATTTTTTTAAATATTTTTAAATTTAAAAAAATAGAAATAAAATAAAAAATTGAAAACAGAAATAAAAAAATATTTTTCAACTAAACGTAGGCTTTGTGTTTTATGTATTGTTTAGTAAATGCTATAACTTTAAAGTAGTTATCGACTATTTGTGAAGAAAGAAATAAAAATCTTCTTCAACCTGGGCTTACATATTTGCTGTATTCCATCTCCATTGAATTCTCCCATCAAGAAAATTGCACAGGTTTTAAATAATTTATGACTGGATATTTGACTGGTCGTTCAAGTGTTGGGGGGTTTATTTCTCCTACTCAATGTATTTTTAAAGAGGGAAAATAATTAATTATCACTGTAATGAAGAAAAAGTCCATGATAGGTCAAGGGAACTTAAGGTTGGTATCACCACCGCTGACTCAACCGTCAAATCCTAAAAAGAAAACAAAAAGGGACTTAAGGATGACAAATATTGAATCCTAACAAGTTCCGGTGGTTTATACTTTTTGAGATAATTCCCCAAATCTTATGTCGATTAGGAGAAGGATTTCTGAAGTCACTGATAAAGTCACCAGTTTAATAACAATAATTAATTAATACGAGTCTCTCAAATATCTCTGCATGTATCCAGATATCTCTAGAAGTATCTAAAAAAAATGACATCTGCATAGTATAAAGATATTACAAGATTTTGAATTTGAACTTATAGTTAACCAACTGATAACCATTATGTTTGCTTATCTGAATGTTAATACCAAAAAAAGAAAATATGAAATAGACCTAAACTAATTAATGGAGTTGATTTGGGTAGGTCTAAATTTGTTTTCTATATATTTACAGTATTGATGCGGAAAGCATCATATTAATGTTATTGAACGTCACCAGTCATACTAATAAGGTTAGATGCAAATGGGAATCATTTCTGATAGATTCCGTGCAGACCTTGTCCTGTTTTACATGAACTGGCTTTATGTTTTGTTTGTTAAGTCAGTTCTTTATAATCCTTTCCGGTGAGAATGAATTCTAAGAGAAATCGTTGATGTTCTACTTTTTGAGGTTGTTAGATGGTTTTGTAGAAAAATAAGTTCAGTACTGGAATTTGATATTCCTTATATGAATTCTGAGATGAAGCAAAAATATGCAGCTACTGGCTTTGACTTTATACCATGAACCGCAAATCCAACAAAAAAAACTACTGCACGACATGTTCGACGAACGACTGATCGTTTGAGTGGGCTAGTACTCGTTTTCTTTAACTACATCAATTTTGGTCTTAAATAGAAGAAAAAAGATAAGTGATTAATAAGAGAGAAAAATAAAAGGTTTAATACAGAAATTCATATTAAATTCCAACATGTAACAATGAACAACATGTCGACAAACGGCAGGTCGTTCACCTTACGCTGGAATTGTACCCTCCGACTCTACATGGGTCAGGCCTATAAAAGGAAGACCGAGCCTAGAAGAGCCCAGTCGCAAAAACCCTAAATCTTCTGATGTAACCGCACCCATCCAAACTGCGCCAGTTTCCAATTCCTCACTGCGCGCACTCTTTCTTCTTCTCTATATATACCATCACCTGCACGAAAACTCGTTCTGGATCCTTCTGCTGGATCAAAGCGGGAAAAACAAAATAATAAAAACAAAATAAAGTAAGAAAAAGGAGCGAAGGAACGGACTCACTCTTTCACTGATGGCTGCGAACGCAGTGGTCGATCAGGACCAGCAGTGGCTTCTGAACTGCTTGACTGCCACGCTGGACCCCAACCAGGAGGTCCGTTCCTTCGCCGAAGCTTCTCTCAAT